>CAUYRT010101580.1:0-56723 GCA_963574885.1 Lepilemur ruficaudatus | reverse complement strand
TGAGCCCGGGAGTTTGAGGTTGCTGTGAGCTAGGCTGATGCCACGGCACTCTAGCCCGGGCAGCAGAGTGAGACTCTGTGTCAAAAAAAAAAAAAAAAAAAAAAGGTTGACGTAACAATCCTTTGATGTGTATACGTCTTTTTTTTTTTTTGAGACAGAGTCTCACTCTGCTGCCCGGGCTAGAGTGCCGTGGCGTCAGCCTAGCTCACAGCAACCTCAAACTCCCAGGCTCAAGCAATCCTTCTGCCTCAGCCTCCCGAGTAGCTGGGACTACAGGCATGCGCCACCATGCCCAGCTAATATTTTCTAGATATTTTTAGTTGGCCAATTAATTTCTTTCTATTTTTTAGTAGAGACGAGGTCTCACTCTTGCTCAGGCTGGTTTTGAACTCCCGACCTTGAGCGATCCGCCCGCCTTGGCCTCCCAGAGTGCTAGGATTACAGGCGTGAGCCACCGCCCCCGGCCCTGTTACGTCAACCTTTACAAACCAATCCTTATCTTCTAGGAAGGTGACGGTTTAGTTCTGATAAACATCGATAACGGGAGCATCAGCTACTCTAAGACCTCCGATGGCGACGTGAACATTCCTGACCTCCCTCTCCTGGCAGCACAGACATTTATTCAGAGGTAACTGAAATAGTACATGTTTGAGAACAGCTTTGTTGAAATCCCCATTTGCCACTTTGAGTGTCTTTTCCCAATTCATACTGTAGACAGATGTTTCATGTATTTATACGTTGTGTGACAGTGATTTGTTTTTATTCTGATCTTGTTTAAATGCTACGTATGGTCCTACAGAGTCAGGGACAGTCACATCCCCTGGGAAATCTCCCCGACCCTCTGCCCTGTGCCCCAGGAACCTGCGCCTGTGATCTGTGAAGTTCCTTCTTCATTCATTCATTAATTTACTGGCTGTGCATCGAATACCACGAGACACTGGCACTGGGCAAGAGCCCTGCACTAATGGCAGAACAGCCCCGGCCCTTGCCAGTGTGAACTGTGCTGGGCGTGGTCCATCATCCCGGAGCAAGCAGCTGTCCTTCCCCTCCCTCCCCGGGCGCGCTGACGGTGCTCTTCTTTTTTCATACCTTGTTTCATAGCTGTTTTTGGTTTTTTTCATCTCTGTTACTAAACTTCATTGGCCAAACCAGGTGTCAGCAAACTTTTTCCAAAAAGGGCCAAGTGATACATACTTTAGGCTTTGGGGCAGAGGGGTGGGAAGGAGGTGCGGGGTTGGGGGATGGGAAGGAGGTGCACTTGTTAATTATGCCGGGGGAGGGCGTGGCTGTCCTGATGTGACCCAGGGCTGAGGGCGTGGGCTGTCCTGAGGGCACTTTTATTCTTTCAGGATTTTATGAAATAGTAGCAGGAGAGATCCTGCCCTTCAGTCCCCACAGCCTGTGGGATCTGCTGCAGTCAGACCTGGAGTGTGGCCCGGAGAAGCCAGGCGGGGGGACGGGGCACTTAGGCTGGGCTGTGCTTTCCTGGTGAAGCCTGTGATGCTGTGTGTATTTAGATGCCATTTCTCCTATCCAAGTACCAACCAGGCTCGACTCTGCTTAGCTTCCAAGATCAGACGAGATCGGGCATGTTCAGGGTGGTGTGGCCATAGAATAGATGCCATTTTAAACCTCTTTGCCCACTTTCTTTTGTCTTTCTGCTGGGAGATCAGGTGAGGAAGGAGCTGAGACCCCGGGGAATGGGAGGGATGGCGGCCGTCCCGGCGTGGCCTCCCTCTGCTTGGCTTTTCTGATTTCTGACCCTTACCTGGTGTGGATTGCTCCTCCTGCCTGACGGCTGCCACAGGATGTATAGCGCACTACCTTTACTGTTGTTCCTCCCACCTTCAATCTAAAGGCCCCGAAGCCCAGCCATGGGCAGAGCACAGGTGGAATGTTTGTTTCTCTGTCTGCTGTGGGCCTGGCATCCTGAACTCTCCTCCTGCAGTCAAGGGCTGGTTTGTGCCCAGGAGGCCTGAGCAAGGGCCGTGTTGGGGATTCCCTCTGCGTAGCCTTAGAAGGAGAAACTTGCATTCCTAATCGAGTCATTTACTTTCTGATAAGCAAAGGCGGCTTCCCTGACATTCTACAACTGGCCTGTGCTAGCTTTTAGCGGAGCGTCTGATGTGTTCACTTGGCTGAGTGTTTCCAGTAAGAGGGGATTCTTGCCTGCGTCTGCATATTATTATTAGAATTCCAGAAAATACACACAGTGCGGAGGTCGGGTCCCCACATTGGCTGGACCCCCGGAACGGGGATGCGGGGTGTCCTGTCTCCTGCAGTCTCATTCTGGGAGACTGTCTTATAAACATGAACTAAGCTGTGTGTGGTCGGTGACCTGGCTGCGGTGGTGGGTCTCCACACTGGATCGGAATGCGAGTGTGCCTCCCCTGCAGGTGTCTGGCCAGTGGGGACAAGGGGCAGTGGCCTGCCTTCCTCAGCTTTCCTGAGACGACACCGGTGCTTGGTCACTCTCTGCCCTAGTCCCTCTGCTGCTGCCTGATCCTCCTGGATGCAGGGATAGACCCCCAGCTCAGAGCTGTGCTGGCTGAGTGCTGGGTGATTCCAGGGGAGTGGGCAGCCTTCTCCTTCAGATCCGATTGTCCCTGCACCAGAAGATCCAGCCAGAGAGACTGCCACTCCAGACGGCAGCATGGCGTTTTTTACTCAGGGAAAGTCATTGAAAGTTCTCTCCTTGCCACAGTCTCTGTCTTGCCGGGTGAAAGGCCAGGGAGCAGGGCATTGCAGTTAACAGGCAGGGTGGCTCCCGAAGTCAGGCTCAACCAGGGCTGGGGAAATGCCTCTCGGCAGCTGCTCCTGGCGAATCCAGAGTTCCAGCCTGTGTGCTCCTGCTGGCTGCACAAACCTGGTCTCACTGCCCTGCCCCGTGCTGGAGCCACACTGGCCCCTCAAGGCCACCCCCACCTGCCACAGGGCTGGGCGCCCCCTCCCCACTGCACCCCCATCTGGATCAGGTTCCAGGCCGCATCCTCGGAGAGCTCCCCCCGCCCGGTCTGGCTGCCTTCTGCTTCTGGCTATTGCCCCATTTTGTTTCTCAGCCTGATCTCCTTGTCTCTTGTTTTGAGGTTTATCAGTCTTCCTCTTTCTTCCACTGGAACGTAAGCTCCATGCAGGCAGGGGCTCGGCCTGTCCTCACTCTTCCTGCCCAGCACTCAGACCGGTGCCTGCCATATGGTGGGTGCCCAAGAAACACCTGTGGACTCGACACGTGTCAGTTCTGTTTACTTTGCATATTTCAAGCAGCAGACTTGCTGGTGGATTTCCAAAATCCCTCTGAAAGTGCAGCCTTGAGTAGTACTGGCAAGGCCAGGTGTCAGGTTGACAGAGACAACGGTGAGTCCCTGTCCCTGGGTGAGGACCTCCAGGAGAGTAAGTGGCTGTTGCCTGGTGGGCCATGAGTGGTGACACCAGGACGTGTGGTGCGGGGCATGGAGGGGTATCTGAGCCTGCCTGGCAGCGGGGACAGGGGAAGGCTTCTGGGAGCCATGACTGTCCCTCCTGGGTGGCCCTGACAGGCTGGTCAAGAGGTGGCCTGACCCAGGAGCCTTCGGCATCCTGGCAGAGGGCATGCACTCGCCCGGCAGCGCGAGGGGGCAGGGACGATTCAGCTGGGATAAACGTGTGTGATATGAAGTCGAGGCCTTTGTGAGTTTATGTTTGGAGGTGAATAAACTCCTCCGGTGATGTATTTTTAATGACCACCCCAACCCCCCAGTTATCAGCCAGTATCTTGAACATTCTAAAGTATCCCCCGGGTGCGAGAGGGCCGTGCTGGGGCGCTGTCCACTGCGATGAGCAGCAGTCGCCCGTGACACTCGGCTGAGCCAGCGCCTTCTGCTTCCTAGGGTCCAGGGCCTCCAGCTCCACCGCGAGCTGCACCTTGCTCACCGCAGCTCCAGCACGGACCTGAATGAGGGCCGAGCGCACAGGCGGGCCTGGCAGCAGAAACTCAACTGCCAGATCCAGCAGATCACCCTGCAGCTGCTCGTCAACATCTTCAGGTACGTCAAAGAGTGTTTCCCACGTCCACAGAGGTGGCGGCCACCCTTCAGTCCCATGCAG
Source organism: Lepilemur ruficaudatus (assembly GCA_963574885.1). NCBI lineage: Eukaryota > Metazoa > Chordata > Mammalia > Primates > Lepilemuridae > Lepilemur > Lepilemur ruficaudatus. The sequence continues at coordinate 52,640 of CAUYRT010101580.1, read as the reverse complement.
AGGCGCTGCCCCAAAGCTTATGCTGTTGGAATAAATCTACGGCAACAGCGGGAGAGGCCTGTCCTCCCCCTTCGCCCCCTCCCATCCTTTTCTTGTGATTATTGCGGTCGGCAGGGCTGTCAGGGTTGGTTCTTTTTGCTCTGACACTGCCCATGCTCTTCTAGCCCTCCCTCCTTCCAGCGACTACCTGGGGAGGGCTGTTCCCACAGTGGCCCTCTAGGGACACGTGTGTTTGAGACCTGCAGGGAGAGCTCGTCCTGCTGGCCTGTGCTGCCTGAGGCTCAGGTTGGTCCAAAGGGAGCTCTGTCCCGAGAGGCCCACGTCCAGGGGCTGGTGATGGGACAGCCAGGCCACTTTGATGTGACTCATGAACTAGACAATGAAACCACCTAAAGGAGAGCCACCAGGCTGGACAGAGCACTCAGATTTGCTATTAGAAAGTTTTCTTTCTCCTCTTTCCATAATTACATCATGTGATATCTCTTGCGTTCCTTCACTTCCCTGGCATTTGAGCCGGAATTGGTTAAGTGAACTAGTGAAGTGTGTTCATTTTATCATGATATGTTACAGGAGTTGAGTTGTGTTATTTCTGGCTTAAATGTGTGGTCATTTAAGGAATGTATGGTCAACATATGCCTAACCTTATACCAAAGCTTTGTGAATAAGTAATTTTTTTTTTTTTTAAATTTAAAAAACTTTTCTTACGTACATTGCCCTTGCCCCCCTCCCCCCGCGAATAAGTAATTTTTAATGCAGAAGCCTTTAGGCCTTTTCTCTCTTCCAACCCTTTGTTCTCTTTCTCTTGCAGTGTCTTTCTCTCCTCCTTGCTGGTTTCTCCCGGGTCCGGTAGCACAGGAAGCGCCCCCAACGCCGGGTCTCGTCTGTGCTGGAGGCCTTCTGCCTGGCAGGGGTTTAGCGTAGCTCCCGCTGACTCGATAGTACTCTGTGTGCTTGTTTCAGAATGGAAATTTTAATGGCCTTATTACTCTTTTGATGTATTTATTTATACCAAGCAAATAATTTATTAGGAAAAAATGGGATGGTATGTTATAGACAGGAGGGTATTATCACTGCTCAAAGCAGCATAATTATTGTGGTCCTGAATATGTTGTTTTCCTTTTGTTCTTTGAAGACAAAATCTTTCACAAACAAGGTGGTTTTTCAAAAACACTTTACAAGCTCAATGAGTTGATTAAGAAACAGAAAATATGATTACAGATTATGAAACTTCATTTCCGCTAGATGAAATAATTTTTCCCCCTTACATTAGAAGGAAACCAGTGAGCACACGACATCCTGAACGTGCCCCGTAAAGTTACTGATTCTACTTGTGGAATATTTAGATCTGGGAGATCACGTGCTGAAATCCCCATGGATTGGGAATTGTCGATGAGGAAATGGGGTCCAAGAGGCAAAGTGACTTTTCCGGCTGGTGGCCGGGCCGGTCAGCTCTTCCTCTGTTGCTACCACCTTGAACTCGAGTCTATGTGCATGGACAGTGATTGAGTTTTCGGTCTTAATTCGCATGAGGGGCTGGGGGCCTGGGGGACGGGGAGGACAGCAACACTGTCTCCTGGAGCTTCGTTCTCGTTGCGGGGAACTGATGCTTGACCACGAAGTACATCCAAACCGCACCATTTTGGAGGGCAGAATAATCTTTCTGAAGAGCAGGACTTTCCAAAGTCTGTATTTCTTGTAATTGTTTTGTTTTGCTACTAAAAGCCATATGTTTTTCATGTACTTGAAAATATTTCAGCACTTAGATGATCCTTTCTCTTTGTTAGGGAAGTGAAGAATCATTTAAATTATGAACATAGAGTATTTAATAGTGAAGAATTCCTCAAAACAAGAGCTCCAGGGGACCAGTGGTTTTATAAACAGGTAAGAGACGGGGGGTTTGGGTGTGTCTGTGCGTGTTCAATCTGTCACACTTTTCTGCGTTTAAACATTTTTCAAAATAAGTTGTCTCAACGTCTAATATTTTATTAAGTGTATTAGCTTTTTCAGAAAGTTTGTTTTAGCATGGTTCCTTTTGATCATTTGGCCCTTAGTTTTTAAATCAGTTTTATAGAGTATAATTTATTTATAATAAAATACACCCATTTTAAGTGTATGGTTTGATGCATTTTTGACAAATCCACAAAGCTGTGTGTAACCAGTTCTTCAGTCTGACGTAGAACACTTCCACTGTCCCAGTCAACGCCCCTGACCCCGGGCAGCCTCTGACCTGCGCGTGTCCCTGTCACCAAGGTTGCCCATTTCAGAGGCTCGTGCAGTGCAGTCCCACGGGCTGCGCTCTCTCCTGCCTGAGGCGGGTCCATGGTGCTGTGGGTCTCAGCAGCCAGCTCCTTTTGTTGCTGGGAATATTCCACTGTTGGGGCGCAGCACACTTTGTTTTTCTGTCTCCCCGTTAATGAGCGTTTGGGTTGTTTCAGTGTTTGTCTATCACAGAAAGGAACATTTGGGGCTTCGCTGGCCGGTGATCGTAGCCGCAGATCCTCCTGACCCGTTAGGGGTTTGTTTCTACACTTCGGGGCGGGTGACCGCTGGGTGGCTCAGGACAGACCCAGCAATGAGCCAGGACTCCGCACTGTGGCTGTTTGGAGCACGTACGGCTCTCTGCCCTCGTGAGCTTGGGGACTCATTTGCTCACAGCTTGCTGGTGGCTCTTTGCATAGTTTTGTGTGGCTTCACCCTGCGTGTGACACCTCTGTGTTCAGCAAGGGCTTGAGGAGACCCCTCTGCAGACCCTGGCAACACTTTCTGCATAATTCCTCCCTCTCTGGGACTCTGTCTCAGCCTCCACGAGCCCTGTCTGTCCCCTTAGCTCAGAGGCCGGGGCAGCGTGAGCCGGGGCAGTGTGAGCCTGTGCCGCTGTCCCGCCCACAGGAGCCAGTCCTGGGCTGCCTCTTGTCCAGCGTCTGAAAACAGTTGTTTTGTCCATGTTATCATGTTTTGTCATAGTTTACGTCAGGAGGGTTTGTCTGAAACTTACATACTGCTCACGGCCTCTTTTGCTATTATAATATATGGCTTTCTCTGTGGTGTGGCTATGTTGGAGCCAATGTTTCCGTGTGTGACAGTCATTTCTTCTGCTTGTGCCCATGAGGAGCAGAGAACACCTGCGTTCATTCGTTCAGTAAATATTCACTGAGCATGAACGGCAGTGCCCAGTTCTGAGCCACACCGGGCTGGGTCGTGAGGACACAGCTGTTGGGGATGCCGTGGTTCCGCCTCCTGGAGTTCCCACTCTGGGTTCATCCCACTCATTTGAAAGTCATATGAGAGCCAGGGGAGCCACTGGAGGCTTCGGAGCAGAGGCATGACCCAGATGCTCAGACCCAGCTGTTACGAGTGTCATCCGACTGTGTCTTAGGATAGGCTCTGGGGCAAAAGTGGACTTGAGAGAGCGGCCAGGGGCTGTGGGAACAATCCCAGCCAGGCTTGGTGGCCTGGGCCGGGCTGGCACCTGCAGAGGTGACGAGGGTGTTTGTATGCGGCAAATGTCAGGACTGCTGCGTAACCCACTCTTCCCACGTCACGCTCCACAGGAACTGGTACGGCCCCAGGGACAGTGGCCCAGAACCCCGAGACCCACTCCACAAAAGGAGCACAGGAAAGTCCAAGAAATGGAACCCGGGGGTCGGAGAGGGGCCCAGAACTCAGAGCTCACAGCCTGTTTCATAACCGTGGTGACTGGGCCTCTGCTGAGTTCCTGGAGCCTCCCCCTCCTATTTGGGTCTGCTCCGTGAACTTTCATTAGCATCCTTGTCTGGCCTTTCCGTGGAGATCTGGCCAGGTCTGCAGCCCAGGCAGCTGCAGGCAGGGGGCCACCGGCGCCTATCACCCGAGTTCTCTAGCTGGCCAAAGAACCTCACGCCTCACCCTCCTGCACGGCCTGTTCCTTTCCTTTGTCTTTCTGCTGGCAGTTTGCATGTTGGGTTTTTCCTGCTTGTCCCTTTTTGACTCCTGTTTGGATCTGGCACTGTGACCCCTTTTCTTTGCCTGGGTTGTGGGTGGCCTGCAGGCCTCCAGCTGCCTCCTCCCCAGGCCACGTGCCCACAGTCAGCAGAAAGCCGGGGTCAAGGTGGAGACAGACCCGGCTGCGGGGAGATTCACCTTTAAGATGAGAACCCCGTAGCCGTTGGGTTACGTGAGCCACGTGGGTGTCTTCTGGCAGCAGAAGGGATGCAGACAGAGTGCGCTGCTGGCGGTGCGGAGTGTGGAGGGGGTGCCCTGACGTGAGGATCCGTGAGGAGGCGCACACGCCACGGAGCTGGCGGTCCCAGGGGGCGAGGTGGTTTGGGCTTCTGAAATTTCTGCAGTCTTTCAAATGCGGAGAGTGGCTGTATGTGTCAGAATGCAGGTGAGGAACTGCAGGATAGTCTTAGTAGGTTAGGACAAATTGAGAAGCTGCCTGTTTTTAGGAACTTTTGTCCAAAGGAGCTAGTTGGTAAGCGTCCCCAGTTGGCGGAGGGCAGAGGGCTCCCGGAGGGCTTTGGCAGCAGACGCGAGAGGACTCGGAGTGCATGGCGGTGACTCGCCCCTCTGTCTGTTCCAGGTTTTAGACACCTACATGTTTCACTCTTTCCTCAAAGCCCGGCTCAACAGGATGATGGATGCCTTTACCCGGATGGACCTCAACACCCAGTCTGAAGAGGACAGGTGCGTCCCCTCGTGTTTTGGACACACAGCTCTTTGGGGAGCAAAATGCTCAAGTAACACAGGATTATTTGGGTGGATAAATGATACATTCACCAGGAAAAACTTGCGTTTGGAAATTCATAATGAGCTGGGTGGCGACAACCGAGCTCTTCCCTGTGTGTTTCGGGGTCTTGGGGGTTACTGTGCCGCCCCCGACGGTAGCTGGGCCCCGTGGTTCGTGTCCTGGTCCTCGTTCCTGCTGCTCTCGCGTCTCCCTTCTTCCTCTGCCCACGTTTCCCCAGCCTCGAAGCCTGCTTTCTCCACCGTCTCTTCCTTGATGCTTTTCCTGACCTGCCTCAGACATGTGTCCGCTGCAGACAGTGCTCTCGTTTGCTTCCCACACTGTGGTCTTGCTGGGGGTACAGTCTGGGTCCCCCTTAGACTGCACATGGCCAGATTTAGGCAACACATTCTTACTGCTCTTTTTCAACTTCCATGCAAGAATGGCAGATACTGGTTGTTACATTGGAAAAATACTTAGTTTAGGCTTAGTCTTCTATCATTATTGTATTTATAAAGTTAAAGTGTTGCTTTTTTCTACCCCAGAATAAATGGGATGCTTATAAGTCCACGAAGGCCGACAATCGAGAAAATGGCCTCGAGGAAGCCTTCGCCCCTGCACGGCACACGCAGGCGCATGGTGGTCAGCATGCCCAACCTGCAGGACATCGCCACGCCCGAGCTGGTGCCCAAGAACTCGTCACTGCGGCTGATGAACACTGCGGGCTCCAGGGACAGCGGCACAGGTGGGGGGGACACCCTTTGGTGGGGCTGCCTCAGGGTCGCTCGATTCCAGCAGCACGAGTCTTTGAAAGAAACCACATTTGTTTCAGAAGAAGGGAATGAGTTTGGTTGGTTTTTAGCAACTTAGTTATTTGAAATTGTTTCAGAATACTCATTTTGCAAATTGTGTTTATTATGGAAAATTATTTCTTGTCTGTATTTTCTGTCACCCAGTGTCACTGCTAAAGATAACGCTCTGCACAGTTTTGGTGTCTTTCACATATATGCATCATGCCCGTGTGTGTGTGTGTGTCTGTGTGCATGTGTATCACGTGTACATGTAAAATACATATTCACATGTATAAATGTGTAATGGGATGCAGCAACGATTAGGCCCCTGCTGAGTGCCAGGTACTCTCTAGAGGCTATAAAGGAGCTCGGAGCCCCTGCCCTCCTGGAGCTGACATTCCAGGGCTGGGAGTGAGGTGAGCAGGGTCGGGGACGGTGATGGGGCTATGACTGTGGAAGTGACTTTTCAGCAGAGGGGTGAATGCGTGGGGAGCCTGAGCTAAGCCTTGTACTCTAGGGGAGGCACATTCTGTCCACAGTGGTTGGGAGGCCTGGGGCCCCTGGTGGCCACTGTCTCGGGCTATGGCAGCAGGTGCTGAGTGGGGCCTCCCGAGCGAAGCCGCATGAGCACCACATCTCAGTGACTCCCGCGGAGCGCTGCCTCGCAGGGGCAGCATGTGTGAATGAAAAGGCTGTATTTCTCTTTAACAGCTGAGCGTCGTAGCTCAGAGCCAGCATCCTGGAGGCCGACACTGGGTCTGAGTCTTCTGTGTAACCACTTCCTGGCTGTCTGACCCCGGGCAGATTACCTCCCCTCTCTGGTCCTGCAGTTCCTCTTCTGTACAGCCCTTCAGTCTGCACGTGGCAGGTGCCCTGTGCTCACCCGCCTGGGGAATGAACGTGCTCTGCTTTCTCTGCACTCTGATCCTTCACGCTGCGGCTCCTGACCCTCCTTGGGTCTCCCAGCCCACTGGAGCTTTTGGGAGGAGAAGAAACCAGCACCTTGTTGGCACTTAGCACCTGGGAGTCCCCTAGGTAATATTTATGCAAAGAATTGGTGTGAGATGCACACCTGGTGTGAGTTTGGCTCCGGCACTTAGTAGCTGTGTGCTTGGAACAAGTGACCCAGGCTGTGGAAGCCTCAGTTTCCATATCTGCAAAATGGGAATAATAACACCCACGTCCCAGAGTTGTCTTTACGGTAAATGAAACAATGATTTTAAAGGGCTCGATCCTGCCTAGCGAGTACATCTTGGCTTGTGTTATTAGCTTAATCCCCAAATGAAGCCTCAGTACCACGTTTCAATTTAGTATTAATAGTTTTAGCACATAAAATTGTTCAATGAATACTAGCTACTGTTATTTTCGGGGTGCTGTGGAAGCAAAATGAGTGGCCTCTCCATCCTCCTGGGGGTACGTGGAGCTTTCTGGAAGAAGCGCACTGGTTCTTGCTTTATTTCATATCCAGGGCCCAGAAATGTTGCCCTCGACGAAGCGATGTGCCAGGTGCATGTGTTCGTTTCTGAGGTCTGTGCTAACCATATGCTTCTGTTCCCTTCATTTCTTAGTTCTGAATGTGGCCCCTAAATCTACGTACACATTCAAGATTCCAGAAATCCACTTTCCCTTGGTGGGCCAGTGTGTCCAGGCGTATTACTCGGACTTCGTCACCCTGTTGAGTAAGGCCATAAACTTTCTGGCCCCTGAGAACTCTCTGCTCCTGGCCCGATATTTCTACCTGCGAGGACTTGTGCATCTGATGCAAGGACAGCTGCTGAACGCCCTCTTGGACTTCCAGAATCTGTACAAAACAGACATACAGATTTTTCCTGCTGATCTGGTTCGGAGGACGGTGGAGTCCCTGTCTGCCCCCGAGCGCACCCAGGCCGAGCGGACGCCCGAGCTGAAGAGGCTCCTCAGCCAGGTCCTGGACCAGCCGGGCGAGGCTCCGAAAGCCGACGACCACGTGAAGAACTTTGAGCTGCCCAGGAAGCATATGCAGCTGGAGGACTTCGTGAAGCGGATCCAGGAATCGGGGATCGTGAAGGATGCCAACATCATCCACCGGCTGTTTGAGGCGCTGACTGTAGGTAAGAGGCTGGAGGACGCTGTCGTGTGATTTACACACCTAGAGACAGGTAACAGCGGCGACCAGGTGGGGTGACAGTCACAGGTGAGACCTCCGCAGTGCGACAGCACTTACCGGGCACGGTGGGGCAGGCGGTGCCTTTGGGCAGCGTCCCTCTCCCCACGTCTTAAAGCTGAGCCGTGCTCTTTGTGATGGGAGGACTCGGGAACGTTTGATGGGACCTGAGGGCTCTTGTCCCCGGGGGTTGATCATCGTCTGGACGGAATCGTGGCCTCAGTGGAAATGCTTCAAACACACGCAGAAGCGCAGAGACAATGTGACAAATGCCAGGTCCTCCACCCGGATCTAACAACCGCCGCGTTTTCCCGTATTTAGGCAGTGGTCCTGGGCTTTGGTGGAGCCCGTGTACACTTCCACTCTCCAAAGGGAGCCGCTGTCCCAACCTGACCTCCTTTTGCTGACCGTTGGCTACGAAGGGACGTGTGTTTAAGCCACCCCTGAATTGTGTCACATCCTGTGCATCAGGTGCACAGTACTGTTTTATTCAATATCATGTTTTCAAAATGTATCTGTTGCTCTGTGTAGATCTAGTTCATTCGCTGCCGCTGCTGCTGGGAGGAGAGTGCATTTGTTCATCTGTTCCACTGTCAGGCGGTGTCCACTGATTTTACCTTGTCAAACACTGACGCAGGGAGTGTCCCTGGGCCTGCCTGCCTGAGTGTCTGGGGATCAGTTCCTCCCAGACCTGTGCCCCGAGGCCGGGCTTGGAGAGCGAGTGCTGTCATTGGGCTGCCTGTTGCCTTGCTTCCCACCAAGGGGCCGCCCTGCCGGTGAGGCGCCTGCGTCCCACCTCCCAGGCAGCATCAAACTCTGCCCGTCTGGCGGGCGTGCAGTGACATTGCACTGCGTTTCCGGTGACTGTCTGCGCATGTGCTGACGAGTCATTCTGCTTGCTTTTCTGTGAGCTGCCCTTTCGTGGTCTTTGCCCATTTACATTGGGATAGTTCCTTTTTTCCCTATTGGTTGATTTGTAGGGGTTCTTTTTTTTTTTTTTTAAGATAGGGTCTCACTCCATTGCCCAGGCTGGAGTGCAGTGGCATCATCATAGCTTGCCGTAACCTCAGACTCACTTAAGTGACCGTCCCGGCTCAGCCTCCCAAGTAGCTGGGACCACAGGCATAAGCCACGAGGCCTGGCTAATTTTTAAATTTTATTTTATTTGTTGTAGAAATGGTGTCTCACTATGTTGCTCAGGCTGGTCTCAAACTCCTGGCCTCAAGCGATCCTCCTGCCTCAGCCTCCCAGAGTGCTGGGATTACAAGTGTGAGCCACCGCACAGGCCCGTAGGGGTTCTTTATATGCTCTGGAAAAGCTGTCTTTGCTGACAACAGGCATGGCAGATCTCTCCTCCTCATTATGAAATAAATACTGCAGAATGTGGATTTTGTTGCTTTTCTTGTCTGTGCCCTCTGGAGGACAGACACTGGGAGCGTGTCTGTGTTTGTGTGTGCACCGTCTCTCCCTGCCTGGTGAGTGATCGGACTGTGTTCGCTGGTCCCTGTCTCACAGAGGTGAGGTCAGGCAGACGCTCAGGGCTCACTGCGTGTGCTGCGCTCAGGCGTACTGTGATGAAATGCTGCCGTGCCGTGAGCAGGGCACGGTGGGACACATTTCATTCGAGCATCTGTGCATTGATCGGCGCTGCCCAGGAGTCGAGGTGGGGCTGGGCAATGGCTGAACTGCACTGGGCGTGACTGTTCTCAGGTGAGCATAGTCCAGAAGGAGTGGAGCACAGTGGCTCCTTGGCGGCATCCTGGACCAGGCTCCCTCTGTCCCCTGCTTGCTGCCAGCACATCCTGTCATCCTAGTCGGACACGGCTGGAGGACCCGACACCACTGTCCTCCCTGCAGGAAGAGGAGGGTCCATCCCTCTTTCTAGGCACCCCTTCCTCCCACAGGGACTGCTGCCCTTCTCTCCCCAGGATCGTGTCACGTGGCTGCAGCTGCAAGGGAGCCAGGGACGGTGGTTTCACGGCTGGGTGCGTGGGGCAGTCCTGCAGTCCCGCAGTCCCAGAAGGAAAGGACGTCAGAGAGGGGCTCGCAGACTTGGTGATGGTGATTATGCCATCAACAGCCTGGTGTCACCTTGGCCTCTTTTGTGTTGCAGATTAGGTCAGGAAATTGTCCTGATTCTGGGAAAGCTGAGCCCGAAGTTACCAGTGTGAAGCAGCCCCAAGTACAATTCGTGTTTTGGCCAAATGGCCACGAATTTAAAAAAAATTAGTATTTGGTCAAAGCTAAATGTCACCATCTTAGAATGAATTTACAGGATATAAGAATACATATGAGATTTTATTCAGAAAGTTATTGCAATGTCATCGTTACACATTTTAATAGTCAAATAAGTGAAGTCCACTATCAATCCTGCAGGACCAGTATGTCCCACACTGCAGCTGCCTGCGAGGTGCCTCTGCATAGGGACACTGATGTGTGCGTCCTTCAGCATGGCTGTGCCACACCTCCGATGGTGACGCTACCTGCACGCTACCGAGATGAGCAGGAGGGGTTGTGTTGGAGGTTGTGGGTGACAGAAAGGCAAACAGTTTGGCGTTTTTGTGACGATTGGAGGCAAATGAGGAATGAGCACGTCTGCGTGGGCGTGTGCGACAGCCGTGTGCGCAGTAGTTGCTGTGGACTGCATGGCGGCCTGGTGTGAACCCGGCGGCCTTGGTGTGCGCAGCGGTGGGTGTGCACAGTGACTATGGGCAGCACTGTCTGGTTCCGCTGCAGCCCTGGCAGTGTGAAGCCACAGGGAGTGCTGCTTCCGGCCTGCTGGGGGCCTTGGTCTGGCTGTCCCCCCTCAGCTGGGCTCTCTGCCGTCCTGAGTCTCAGGGGAGCCCACCGGCCCCTCACACCAGAGGCCAGCACTGGCGGTGGTCTGTGAGAAGCTGTTCCAGGTTCTGGTGACACAGGCTTTGTTCCACGTGGCTCCAGTGACTCTGCTGTGGATTTGTTCCGAGTGGCACAGGGGATGGGACCCTTGGCTCCCGGCTCCATGTCAGATCTCTTTGACCGCGCTCTCATAAGTAAGGGTGCTGCGCTTCACTCTCACTGCCCTGCTCGTGTCTTCCTGTTTCTAGGCTTTTCCTTTCTTGGCTACTTGACCTAAAGATTGTCTTAGTGATGTTGGTTAATATAACAAGTGCTTCTGATTTAAATCCAGTCACTCAGAACCCTTGGGAAGTGTAGACCGAGATGCTCCAAACAAAGGCAGATGTGTTGAATAGTATTTCTAAAATGGAAGAGGGACGCTGGCATGGGAACACCTGCATACTCTCTGTGACCCGATGACCTTGCTGCCCAGCACAGGGGGCTGTGGAGACCTGGCCTGCCAGGCCCTGTCCCCTGGAGTGCACAGATGTCCTCGTTCTTTGTCCTCTTTGGTGGCTTCTTTTTAAATATCACACAGTGTGTTGATGGAATAAACCCAAACTCTGTAAAATAATTTAGAAAGGTTTACTCTGAGCCAAATATGAGTGACCACTGGCCAGGCAACACAGTCCCAACAGGTCTTTAAAAAATGTGCCTGAGGTCACAGTTTGGTTTCACATATTCATGGAGACGGGAATTTCAGGTAAAACCATAAATCAGTACATGGAAGGTTTATACTGGTTCGGCCCCAAAAGGCCGGAAATCTCGAAGCAGGGCTTACAGGTCATGGGTGGGTTTGGGGATTCTTCAGTTGGCAACTGGCTGGCAGAGGGAGGCTTTGTCTAAAGACCGGGAGTCAGCGGAAGGGGATGCCCGAGTTAAGATAAGGGGGTCTGCTGTGCCCTGTGATGCTACACCAGTCAGGTTGGAAAGTGAGCCATGTTATACCAGGTTAATAAAAACCCATTTGATGAGATTTTGTCATTTCTAGGCATGATTCATCAGGCCTCTTAGAAAGGAATTGGGGCAAGAGAGAAGAAAGGTCAGAGTTCAGTGCATAGAAACCCTTACTGTTGTAGATTTCTTTGCTGTTCAGAGCCAGTGACTTCAAAACTTAAAAAGAAAAAAGTATGCAATATACAACCACTGTAAACCAATCAGAAAATACAGGTAAGCAAAAAGAAAAAGAATTAATTTGAAATCCCATCACCCGGTGGAGGTTTTCCTGCAAACATCCGGGCGCCTGCACGCCATGTGGTGAAGCCTGGCCTGTTCATCGCGGTTCCCATGGCGCCACAGCCCCTGCTGTGCAGGAGGAAGAGGCAGAGCCCATGACAGCGCCACCACGCCTTCGTGGGGCGGGCCTCTGACAAGTTGCTGCTGTGACCACTGAGTTGTCCCAGGCTCAGTTGTGACCACAAGAGCAAATTCTCTCAATAACTGTCACCGTTGACATCTTGCTATGGAGTCAGAGCAGGGACAGGGCTGAGTTGGGACTTTAGCCACATCTTTTGCTGTTTCAGGTTGGAGCTTTTAGCCAGGTTGGGGACGGGGAGGATACAGGTCCTGTCCTCTGGAGCAGTGACGGCAGACCCACAACATGTGGCAGCACAGCTCTGAGTGGACCATCTGCCTGGCCCTAGTGCCCGGCTCTACCAGCAAGGGGCTTTCCTCTCCATGCCTCAGTTTCCCGATTTGTACCTCATAAGATAGTTGTGAGGATTAAATGGTATTCTGTATACAGTGTGGTACGTAGCCTGTGTTCCTAGATGTGGTGGTGCCATAAGGGAAGTGTGTGCATAGTTCGGTAGTGCCCTGGCCAGGATGACTCTGCCTCGTCAGGGAAGGCTGCACATGGGTGTGTTTACCTGGGTATTGAGGGATGGGTGGGAGTTTTCTGATCTGAGCGGCCAGGAGAAGCGTGTGTGTGTGTGTGTGTGCAGAGACATTTAACAACACAGCTTCTTTTGGAAACATACTTGGTATGGCTGGAATGTAGGGTGTGAAGGGGAGGAGGGCCTGATCCTGGAGGAATTTGGGGCTTGGTGTAGACAAGGAGCCCTGAAGCGTCTGAACAAGGGAATGGGAACTCCTGCTTGCATTTTAGAAAAGTCGTTCTGAGTGCGGAGTAGAGCAGGCTGCGAGCAGGGGCGCTGGGCGTGTTCCTGGACAGGATTGAGGGGAGCCTGCCGCCTGTGAGGGGACAGAGAAAGGAACAGACAGGCTCTGGACATGGAGGCAGTTGTGAGCCAAGACAGGGACAGCTGCAGGGAAAGGTTAGGGGATTGGGATTGGCAGGATTTACTAGCAGTTGCATAGGATTTGAGGGGTCTTCCCACCTCCAGTTTACAGATAGGGAAGCAGGTTCGTTCAGTGTCTTGCCTGAAGTCGCACTGCTGAGCAGAAGTGACGCTGGGCTTCAGACCTGGGGCTCTCTCCTGACTTTAGAGCCCATGACTGTTGGACATTTGGGAAGGTTATTGCATCAACTAAGATGATCTTGATTGCAAACAATAAAAGTAAATTATTTGCTCTCAACCAAAGAGTACTGAGGGTAGGGCAGGTTCTAGGCAAGGCTGATCTGGTAGCATGGGAGTGTCCCCAAGGATCTGGTCTCTGCAGCGTTATCTTTGTCGTAGGACTAGCTCCGCTCCTGGCCCTAGGATGGTGGCCACCAGTTCCTGGGATGAGGAAGATCTTTGCCACCATAAGAAAAGAGAGTGTCCTTGCCCAGAGCATGAGGGGCCTGGTGGGAGACTTTAGGACTCCAGAAAGCCCAGCTGAGGGAGGAGCATCCAAATCCTAAGAGTTGCTGTCACTACCTGGCCTGGGTCACGTGGCCATCCCTGAGTCAGGGGCTCAGGCCATCCCCGAGTCAGGGGCTCAGCGCAGATCACGTGCCCACCCTTACACCTGGGGCTGCGGGGGAAGGTGGCTGGAAGAGGTCTTCCGAGGCTTTTTCCATCCAGGTAGCCCTGCGTGCTGCGCCACCTGCTGACATGCTGGGGTAATGCACTATTTCTTAAGGTGATGCAGAAGTTCCTGCCGCTCCCTCCCTATGTGGCTGTAAGACGTCCTTCTTTTCTTCTTACAAAACTAAGGGCAGCAGAAACAAATTGATCCGGAAACATTCAAAGATTTCTACAACTGCTGGAAGGAGACGGAAACAGAGGCCCAAGAAGTCAGTGTGCCTTGGCCGGTGATGGAACATCTGGATAAAAACGAATGTGTTTATAAGCTGTCGAGCTCTGTCAAGACAAGTCTAGGTGTTGGCAAGATCGCCATGACCCAGAAGCGCCTGTTCCTCCTGACCGAAGGGAGACCAGGCTACGTGGAGATTTCTACCTTCAGAAATATAGAGGTAAGGGGAGCACAGACAGGAATCCACGTTGTTAGCAGGAACAGGCTACCAAGTACTCACTGCCGCCTGTGCGAGCCGCTTGCCTTCTTGTTCCTCACCTTGCTCATCTGTAAGATGGGAATAATCACGGTACCTTCCTAGTAGCATCGTTGTGAGGATTGAATAGATTCAATATGTAACATGCTCAGAGCAGTAACCGTTCGCCTCCTACTGGTTTTCTAACACAACTGACTTGCACTGGGGAGGCGAGAAGTGAGCAGCGGTGCAGGCTGAAGTCATAATTGGAGAAGAATAGGAGAATCACAGAAATAAATTCATCCATAAGATGGTTACTGAGAAACTGCCATGTGCCAGCCTCTGTGAGCTGCTATATCTCACATTTTCTAATCATGCTCCTACCTGGCACATGTTGTTTATTTTATAACAATTTAAAAGTTTCCTAACAGTTTTAACATCAGATTTTAGAGGTAGTCATTTGCCCTGTTGAGGAAATCTGATCTGTGATCCTGATTCTTAGGCCTTATAGTTATTTCCCCGAATTTAAGAGGACTCTGAGAGGCACGGTGAATATGTCAGTGTCTGTGTAGTCGGCTGCCAGGGGCAGAGGACAGGCAGGGAAGCCACGGGTGCAGCCCACAGTAAGCGCCAGGCCCCGGGACCCCGTTTCTCGCTGTCTTCCTCCTGTTGGCTTTCCCACACCTGCTTGGCCAGCCTTTCTCCTAGAATTCCAAAGGGAGAGGAGTATTGAAGGATGTGAATGAATGCACCACCTTTAAACACTGGCCAGGTCCCTGTGCGTGGATCTGTGTAGACACTACTGCCAAGTCCTACGGGCCATCTTCCCTTGCCCCTGGGCACTGCCCGGAGCATGGCTGGCAGGAGGGCAGTGGTTGAGACCAGCTGCTCCTTCATTTCAGGGCTTCCTTTGCTTTCTTCCTCTCATTAATCCAGATGTCCTTTGCATGTGATGTTACTTAATTCTCTTTTCTTTCTCTGCCTCTGTAGGAAGTCAAACATACCACAGTCACTTTTCTACTTCGGAAAATATCCACTTTGAAAATTAAAATGGTGTCCAAGAAGGAAGTCTTTGAAGCTAACCTTAAAACAGAGTGTGACCTTTGGCACCTGATGGTGAAGGAGATGTGGGCCGGGAAGAAGCTGGCCGATGACTACAAGGTCCGAGACACGGGGTCTCCTCTGCCCTTTCCCGCAGCTAGCTCAAGGCGCGTCTCACCACTTCGGGGCTGCACGGCAGTGCTCAGCTGTCAGCTCAGCGGCTCTGGTCTTGGTCCTCTAAGTGAATAAGTGGATTAGATGAGGTCCCAACAGGAGGCACTGGAGATACTGTTGTTTGCGTGACCCAGCAGAAGGCCGTGTGGCCCCCTGGAAGGCCGTGGCGAGAGGGTGCAGGGGCCAGCAGAGCCGTGCGGGTCGGCTGTGGCGCTGCTGCCCTGCACTGTCTCATTTCCCGGCCACGCCCCCTCCGTTACGGTGACGCCCCAGCGAGTGAGGGCCGGGAGCTGGACTGTGCTGATGGTGTCCACCCTGGCGGGTCAGAGGTGGGCGCTGAGGGCACAGCCTGCTCTGAGCCACTCTCCGCCCTACTCCTGCACAGGAGGAGGGGTTCGGCAGGGGCAGGACTGGATTCCCTTCGACAGGTTGACATCCTGGGGATTTTTGTACCTTAGCAGTCTACAGTAGATCGATGGCTTTGTTATACCAAACGATTAACGGATAGTGATGGAGGGTCCTCTGGCAGAAGGAGGGACGGAGGGCATGACGGGGGCAGGGAAGGCACTCATCCTGCCTAGTGGCAAGACAGGACGGGAAAATGAATTCAAAATGGGCAAAGACTGTGAATGGGGAACTCACACAGGTCATGAGGTTATAAAGAGACGTGTAGCGCCACTAGTCATCAGAGAAAAGCAGGCGCAATGGCACACGCCACAGTGGCGGTGCTAGCAGAGCAGCCCGGCAGGTGTCAGCACTGCCGTTCCTGGCGGGAAGTTACCGGTCTGGGGGAGGTGCACTGGGTCCTTCCTGAAATTCCAGGGCTCTGTGGGTTTTGGACGAGCCATTTGGTTTTATGCCAACT
Organism: Lepilemur ruficaudatus; assembly: GCA_963574885.1. Taxonomy (NCBI): domain Eukaryota; kingdom Metazoa; phylum Chordata; class Mammalia; order Primates; family Lepilemuridae; genus Lepilemur; species Lepilemur ruficaudatus. The sequence goes on along the minus strand of CAUYRT010101580.1, from coordinate 36,668 downwards.
GGTTTACTTGGTGTAAACCTGCACAAACTGAAGCCCGTGGGTTGGTGGCCCGTGTTTTGTACATAAAGTTTTACTGGGACATAGTTGTGCCTGTTTGTTTACAAAATGTCCACGGCTGCTTCTGTGTTGCAATGACAGGCACAGCCGAGTGGTTGCATGGAGATTTTATGGCCCACAAAGCCCAAAAATGTTCACTATGTGGCCTTTATAGAGAACATTTGCCGACCCATGGTATAAACAATATCTGTCTTAAACAAGGGAGAAAAATATGACATAAAACCCGAATTCATCATTCATTTAAACTCTTCGTATTGCTTTAAAAAAAGTGCACCTTTAGAAGTATCGTTTTACGGAACGTGACAAGGCCGTGTAGTTCACTGGTTTCCCTGGTGGTGGTTGTGTTGAAATGCACGTGTCTGTCCTAGGACCCCCAGTACGTCCAGCAAGCGCTGACCAACGTCTTGCTGATGGACGCCGTGGTCGGCACGCTGCAGTCTCCAGGCGCCATCTACGCCGCCTCCAAGTTGTCTCACTTCGACAGGATGAAGAATGAACGTAAGATGAGCGTGTACTTGGTGGGGCCATGTTGTCCCGAGTATGTGTCTTACGGGGTTTTATCCGGTCAACATTTGTTCTATTAAACCGATCCCAGATTTCTAAATTTTTTTCTTTTATACTTTTTAATTTATTTTTGAATACCAGGGAGGCTATTGATGGGTCAGGGATTCTCTGGTCTTGGGGCTGGCAGTAGGAACACCCCTGCTGAGAAGCCGGGACCCTCTGTGCAGGGCTGGCCCGGCGGCTGGTGGACTCCCCACCACGTGAGTGAGGAGAGGCCCCGGATGTCAAGATCTTTTTTTCTTGGTTGGTCAGCTCCCCAGACAGGAGTTCTGCAGCCTCCTGCTGTGGCTTTACGTGTGACTGTCTCATTCTAGAACCACACGGAGGTTGGTGCTGGGCTCAATTTTTTTTTGTTTGGAAGATGATTTTCAAGTCTAGGATTTTCTAGTCTTTCTATGACTAAATAGTTTGCATTGTTTGATGTAGGACATCTCATCTGTCCATCAGTTGGACATTTGTATCATTTCTGTTTGGCTGCTGTGGATAATACCACATGAATGTTCGTGTATGAGTCTTTGCGTGGACGTTTGTTCGCATTTCTCTTGGGTGTCTACCCTGGAGACTCTGCATTTGTAAAAGGTCATCCCAGAATGAGGAAGGACAACCCTCAGTTATGTGTTTATTCACGTCGGCACGTTTTACTGTCTTTGTGACGTCTGTCACGAGCTGTGGGACCCCTGCTGCTCCTGGCCACAGCATCCCTCTCTCACAGGACCCAGGGGACCTTGAACCGTGGCAGAGCCAGAATGCTCAGGGTGTCCAGGTTGCCACAGACCTGCTGGAATGACCCGAGGGGCTTTTGTCCAACAGTCCCAGAACCAGACATGAATTGCTCTCCATTTTCCTTTAGTTGGAACAAAATCAAGTAAACCCCATACTTCAGCTGTTTGTGTTACCCCAGACTTACACCCAGCCTTTGTACAGCGTTCCTAGAACCTTCTAACTCCTCTGTAAACAGTTTACAGAGTCACAGTGGTGACGCTTGGCAAGTGACAGCCATCTGTCAGTCCTTGCCTGCCAGTCACGTGAGGGCAAAGGAGGAGCCGCCCGAGCTCGGGGTCAGGGTCACAGAGCACGCTGGAGTTCCTGATCCTTGTCAACAAATTATGAAACATTTTCCTGTGTGTGACGCTTTCTGAGGTGAAGCTACAGGACACACGGTGCTGAGCTTAATTTAATAGCTTAGGGTCAACTCATGACGGAAGGTCTAGAAATGCACAAAATTAAATAGTACCAGAAGACTCAATGACTGAGGTGTTGGCAGAGAAGCCAGTTAGCGCTCACCGTGTTCTGGTGCGGCTGCCAGACCCACGTGGGGTCCTGCTCACCCACCTGCTCGTGGTGTGACCCTCAGCTGTCACCGAGTGTCGATGCATTTCAGTTTTCTCGTCTTTCTTAAAACAGGGATGACGGGATCAGTCTCGTCGGATTGTTGTGAGTGTAGCGAGATGCAGGGAGGGAAGCGGCACCTAAGGGACAGGCCCGGATGCCCCGGACTCCAGCGACTGAGTTGTAGGGAGCCCTGCAGGCGCCCACGGGTGGGCAGAGGGGCCACGTCACAGCAGTCGGGTCACAGGAGAGTCCGGGCCAGGGCCGTGTTCAGTTTTGTCTGGAAACGTTGTTGGAGAGAGGAGTGCGGAAGAGTGTCCTCCGGTGCGGTGGCTTTTAACTGGGGGTGACTTTGCACCCTGCCCTTGGGGGAGGCATGTGGCAACTGCTGGAGATATTTGTGTCTGTGTGTGGGCTGCTCCTGGCACCTTGTGAGCAGAGGCCGGGGACAGTACTCATGTCCCACATGCGCAGGATGCGGGCCACCCCCCCACAGCATAGTTATCCAGCCCAGAATGTTCGTAGTTCTGAGGCGGAGAGACGGTGCTCGGGGTTAGAGCTCTGGGTCTCAACCTGGGAATATGTCATGAGCAACATTTTCAACCTCCGCCCTGCTGGCCTTCATGATGTAACGAGTGTGGCTGGACATCAGATTAGGTAGCGCCAGGCGTTCGAGGGGTGTCCCCCATCAGGGGAGCGAGCAGGGGGACCTTCAACGCCCGACCTCAGTGAGAGCTTCCTCTTCACGAGTGAGGAGCAGATTTACGCGGCTGTTGGATAGCACCGGTGTCCTCGTGTCTGGGAGGGGAACGCTCACCGTGTGTGTCTTTCAGTGCCCACGGCGGTGCCAAAGACAACCTCAGAAACACTGAAGCACAAAATCGACCCTTCAGCAGGAGAGACGTCCCCACAGGCCATTGACATCCTGTTGTACACGCCAGGTACAGACGTGGCTTGGCGTTTATTGCTGCTATTTTTAAAAATAATCTGATAAATTTAGATTTGGGTTCAAGGCCAGCCCCGAAGTGAAAGAGGAGACAGCATCATGGCATAAATGTGAACAAAACATTTATCTGCCTTTTTAAATTTTTTTTTGAGACAAAGTCTCGCTCTGTCACCAGGCTGGAGTGCAGTGGCACGATCACAGCTCACTGCAGCCTCCAACTCCTGGGCTGGAGCCATCCTCCTGCCTCAGCCTCCCAAAAGTGCTGGGATGACAGGCATGAGCCACCATGCTGGCCTTATTTGCTTTTTGAGGTGAAGTCCTGAGCGATGCGTGTGAGGCTGTGACAGCTGCTCCTTGGACGTGGCCTGGTGACGAGCAGGGCCATGGGGAGCCCGGGAGCGATTGGAGCAGGGCCGGCCCTGAGCACGGGAATCTTCCTCCAGAGTCACCGTCCCGCACGTCCTACCGCAGCTGACAGTTTATAAAGCACTTTTGCTCACAGTATTTCCCTATGAAGTCATTTAATCTGGTCCTATTGTAATTGTGATAAGGCGATGGCACCTCAAATAGTTGTTGTCATAGGAACTAGACGGACATGGGACCTTTGCTGCTCGGAACGTGTGACAAGACGATTCTTTCCTGCCGGGCACGGCTGTGGATCTGCCTTCTGTACGCAGAGCGGCCAGTTCCCTGCAAGTCGTGTTAGGACGATGATGGGAGAAGGAAATTGGTGTGACCAAGGGTCTGCATGTAAACACAGATCCCTGTTGTGTTGTAGGTTTACAACTGTCAAGAACACTTTGATTTAATTCTGTCGGAAAGAATTGCAGCAGGGGAGTTTTCACGGAGGCTTTATGGTGTGGAAAACAAAGGAACTTAGCTCTGGGCACAAAAAAATGTAAAAATCCAGTTTACAGTGTATTTGTGTCTGAAGGGACGGACGTGAGTGTCGCAGATGCACTCCGTGACCTTCAGGGGCACAGCCCGCAGCCTGACAGAGCTCAGCTTCCAGAGGGGCGCACGGCCCGCAGTGAGGAATCTCCCAGTGAGTGAGGCCAAGACACCTTTCGTCATAGCATCTCATCTAAAAATGAGGATTTTTAGATCCCAGTCGGTTCCCCTCAGATTAAAGCTGGCTAGACTCTTCCCGTCATGATGGTCCCTCTGAGAATGTCTGGAAGGGACATTCGTGAAGAATGATGAAGCTGCTTTTTCCCGTGCTGTGGCTGAGAAGCCCGGAGCTGACAAAGCTTTTGCTGGCCTTGTGTGGCCCTCAGGAAGGGGCGCCCTGGCTAAGCCTAGCCTTGGGCTACAACTGCACAGGGTTCCCTGGGGAGTCAGGAGAACCACCCATAGGTCCTGAGGACAGGTGGCATGCCAGCTCAGCCCTGACGGGCGGGGCGCGCATCTCGGGGGCAGCATCTCCCCCAAGGGAGCTGACAGACCCATGGAGTTAGCGCCCCCAGAAAGACTGGCAAACCTACACTGCCCGATTTCTCACAGGGGCACTGCAGGTGGGGCGGGCAAGGCTGCCGTCACCGCTAGCGGTGGAGGACACTGTTTCCTTGTGGAAAGTCAGGACCGAGCCCCTCGGACTGCACACAGCCATCTTCCTAGTGGGGTGAAATCTAAACGTGAACAGTAAAAGCAAACAAACATAAGTAATATAGCAAGCACATTTCTAAAGGTAGTAGAGGAGACTATATTCGTAACACTATGCTATAAAACTGTTAATACTAACCATAAAAGAAAGGACTGATGAATTTGACATTAAAATCAATGATTTTAGAAAGATACTTTAAATGGAGTGCAAATGCAAGTTACAGACTTGGAAAGGAGGCCTACAGCACAAGAGAGTCAGGTAGGGGTTTCTATCAAGAAGAACAGAAGGGCTAGCCATGCGTAGTGACGGTGCCTGTGGTCCCAGCTACTTGGGAGGAGGAGGCAGGAGGATCGCTGGAGCCCGGGAGTTCTAGGCTGTAGTACACTACGATTGTACCTGCGAGTAGCTGTTGCACTCCAGCCTGGGCAACATAGTGAGACCCCATATCAAAACAAATAAAAAAATAAAAAACAATAATAGAACAGCTACAAATTGGGGAGAATGAGACAACTCAGTTCAAAAATTGGCAAGAGACATAGACACTTCGCAGAAGAGGATATCCAAATGGCCAATTAAAGCCATTGGCCTCATTAGCAATTAGGGAAATACAAACAAAACCAGAGTTTTAAAAAAAATAGAATCGTCACACCCTTAGAGTGGCCAAAATTAAACAGATCCTGCCCCCATGCTCCTGTCCTGTGCCCTCTGCCTGGAACGCTGTTCTCCAATGAACCGCACTCACCCTCAGGTCCTGGCTCAGCACAGCCCCCAGTCCTGTGTCCCCAGGGCGCCTGGCTCTGATTCTGTCTGGCCGCTCCTAAGACTAAGCGGCAAGAGGTGGGGCCGTGTCAGGTTCGCTCATCGTGGCGTCTCCAGCTGCTAGCAGGGCGCCTGGCACTTAGGAGGTGCCCAGGAATACCCAGGGGATGGCAGGAATCCCTGCTGATGCATTGAGAGCCTCTCCTTCACACGTTTCCGTGTTCATTCCTTGTTCATTTCCGTGTTCATTCCATTTAGGGCACCTGGACCCAGCAGAGAAAGTTGAGGACGCTCACCCCAAACTCTGGTGCGCTCTGAACAACGGCAGAGTGATTGTGTACGACGCCTCCTCCTGGACGGTCCACCAGCACTGCTTCAAAGTGGGCACTTCCAAGCTGGTGAGTAAACGGAGTGCTGTGCGATTCGGGCTGCTTTAGTTCAGCCTGTAGATGCGAGAGAAGTGAGCGCATCAACCCACCCGCGAGCACAGGACACGCGGTGTTCCGCAGCGTCTCTCCGTGTCGGAGGCAGGGGGCCTTTAATTTCTATCTTGAGTTTTTGAATTAAATGTACGCTGGTTCCTGCCTTTTACTTACACATCCTTATTTAAGGGGGAAGAGAATGCCTTTGACTCCCCCATCTAGAAACAGATCTCAGTAACTCGAAGTGGAACTGTCCTCTCGCGGTTTGGCGCAGGCCTCACACCACTTCTGACAAGTGTTCCTTACGTTCTGCGCCGCGGTGCTGAGTTGCCCACACGCCTCCCTGCCACGTGCTGTGTGTTCAGTGGCCAGGCCCCGCCCTGCATCCGGGCAGCAGGAGGCTGGGGTCCTGCAAAACTCGCAGTGTCTGCTCGTCACACATTACTCCTTCACAGAAGAGCAAGCTTGAATTTTTTCTGACAGCTTTACAGGTATAGCTGTTAATACCCTTTTGGTAATGAGTTCTAGGCACTGCCATGGTGTCTTTCACGCATCATGGTAGCTCGAGTGTGGAATCCCGGACCCTGTCTTGCTGGTCTCCCGGGGCCCTCGGCAGCCCCTCCTGCCTTGACACCGTTTCTGCAGTGTTTCCCCTTCCTGCGGGTCCGTGTGCCCTCCTGGTGGCTCCCGGGGCAGCTTCCCCTGCTTCGCTGGCACGGGAACCCCTCGCTGTGGCTGCACATCCTCCGTCCATCCGCCTGTTGTGCGTGTTCGGGCATATTCTTTATGGTCCCCATTTAAATCGCATTTTATACTTTTCAAAATATTTCCCCATCGATATCTCTACCGCCTGGTGGGCTTTATCCTGTTCAAGATACTCTGTGGTTATAAAAGAAGCCACGGCCCCAGGGATCTTGCTAGGGAAATCATGCTTCACTGCTTGAATGTGATAGAACCTATTTTTTTTTACATGTGTAAGTGAAAAGAATGATCTGTGAAGTGTGTGTACCAAAGTACGTGTCAGGCACTGCTTAGGATCAATTTTGGTGGCTGTGTTTCCTCATCTAAAGATAATAGGACAAGCTGTGGCACAGAGCGTGCTTTCGAAACTGCTGTCAAACAGAAATATTGTGAGTTCAAATACATTTTGCTGAGCGGCTGAAGATCACCCTTGCATGCCTGAGTGGCAAACTTTACATGTTAGCAAGATAAGAAATTGCTAAATTATTTCCTTCCCATATTCAAATAACAAGTCTCAGACGATAAAGTAACAGGATCCATGATATAATAAATCAACATTTTTAAAAAATCTAATAATGCTTTAGACCAAACCAAAAAAAAGAAGAATTTAAGGAAATTGTTCTTATTCTAAATTTACTTTTTTCGTGTTTGTTCTTAGTTATAAGCATTTCAAAGACTTCTAAATAGTAGAATAACATTAAGAATTCTAGTTAAAATAAAACCAAAAGGTTGCATTTTATAGCAGTCTCTGCTGCCTTCCAATCAGGCCAGTAACATTTAAAGCAACAAGTTAGCCCAGTTATGTGAAAATATCTTCCTGCTAGTTTTATAGAGATACTTCGTACCATTTGACAAGAAATAAACTTGGATGATATTTTATGAAAATGCTGCTTCCTCTGAAATTTGAAGTTCAAAGTCGTTTATCTAAGACATCTTATCTTGAGGCCACTAAAGAAAAATACTTTACTAAAATTATACCAATCCTCAAGTAGATGCCTAAAAAGAAAGGGCTCTTTTAAATGAATGATTCTGAAATCAGTAAGTTAACACCCTTTTCTAAATTATGGGAATACGTAACTGCTACCGTTAAAACTATCAATTTTTGTAAGAGCTTTCTTCTGACTTAAAGAGAAGTAACAATTAACCACCATCAATACTATCTAGTACGATATCTAGTACCACATCCACCGTATCTAGCACTGTATCTAGTCCTCTGCACCCCTAGACTTGATGTTACTTTTGTTCTTTGACACCTATTTGCATTTGAAAACCTGAGACATGGGTTCGGCTCTCAGCAAAAGGTTGCACACATCGTGGATGAAGATAGGAAAGGTAACCACAGAACAAAAAGCAAAGCCGCCAGATAAATGTCTCTGTCCGACCCCGCCCAGGGACTTCCAGGTGAGATGCAGGGAGAGCGGCTTAGGCATTTGTGGACCAGTGGGACGGGTAGTTGAGTACAGCCACTCGTTCAGGTGACTTTTATAACTCTCCGAGAGCACAGGCAGTTTGTTGTCGACAGTCGATCTCATTACTGGGAAGCCTGTGCTTGCCAACTCCACCACCCGCTGAAGTGCATTTGTAACCTCCCCCGCAGGCACTCACGGTGCTTTCCTGGTTACCCACAGACGTGCACACGCACAGAGTGGGAAGACACTCGAGTCGCCCGACGTGCACGTTCCCAGCCGGGCTGGACTGGGCGGCCCTCTGCCTCCTCGCCTCAGCTCACGCTGGTGACATGTGTCCTTCCCGTGGCCTGTTAGTGTCATGGTTTTCACACTTCTGTGCTTTTCGTTGGTGCTTTTGCTGTTTAAAGGGACCCTCAGGCATGATCCTGAGGTGCTGTCTGGTGTGTTAAGCGCAAGGAGGCTGCAGAAAACGCCTGCTGGACGCGCCCTGTTCAGGCAGGATCCAGGGTGCTGTCGGCTGTGAGTTCGATGTTAACGAATCAATATATGTGTATAAACAAGGTGTCCTGGCCACCGCGGTGGCTCATGCCTGCAATCCCAGAGCTCTGGGAGGCTGAGGTGGGAGGATTGCTTGAGCCCAGGAGCTGTGATGGTGCCACTGAACTCCAGCCTGGGTGACAGAGCCAGACCCCACCTCTAAAGTAACACAAATAAATAAGGTATCTTTTAAATGAAGCACACACGAAACAGGGTTGTATACTGATGGGTTGATGAAAACATTATAACCCTCACCCTGCATGTCCTCTGGCTGCTCTGGTTCAGCGTTGGTGGCAACTGTATATGAGTACAATGTAAGCACCGCGGAGGTCGGGGATGGACTACATGCTCATTTTTCCTTGGCCCCCGGTAGAATTGCATGGCGATGGTGGAGCAGAACCAGGTGTGGATTGGCTCGGAAGACTCCGTCATCTACATCATCAACGTCCACAGCATGTCCTGCAACAAGCAGCTCACGGATCACCGCTCCAGTGTCACGGACTTGATCCTGCAGGATGGAAACAAGGCGCCCAGGTGCGGGTGGGCTCTGCTGGGGAGAAGGAATGGTTTGGCTCTTGGGTGGGGCAGGGTTGACAGAGGGTGGGGTTCCCAAAGGCTCGTGCCCACAGGGTCCCGAGGGGTGCAGAGGGATGCAGGTCTGGAACAAGGAAAGCCTGGTGATGCTCTTGGTCTGTTTCTGCTCGTGAGTGCAGGGAAATGCGTTTCTCCCATGAGACCGTCCCAGGCTAAGCATGGCAGTAAAAGGTACTGGCACTCACCTCCCTGCTGAGTCATCATGGGGCGTGGTGGCCTGTGGCAGCCCAGCAAGGTCACATCCCCCGGGGAGACAGGCCAATTGTGACATCAGAAGTCTGGATTTGTGTGTGGGTGCCCCTCGGTTTCCAGCGTTGCCTCCATTTTACACGTGTCATTGTATCCCAGCCCGCGCCCTTACAAAGGTCGCCCGCAGGCCAGCAGCTGCAGCCTCTGGCCAGGACTGAAATGGGGCCTCATCCTGTCAGTTTTGGAGTGCTCTGGCAAAGCACTTCCAGGTCATGGTCTTCAGTCCAAGTACCCTCATTCTTTTTGTTTTCTAGGTTTTGTTTTTGTTTTTGAGTTAGGGGTCTCATCTGTTGCCCAGGCTGAAGTGCCATGGCGTCATCATAGCTCGCTGCAGCTCCAGCTTCTGGGCTCAAGTGCTTCTCTGGTCTCAGTGTCTCAAGCAGCTGGGATTACTGGCGCGCCCCACCATGCCCAGCTGATTTTTCTTTTGTTTGTTGTAGAGACAGGGTCTTGTTATCACCTAGGCTGGTCTTGAACTTCTGGGCCTCAAGTGATCCTCTTTCTTGGTCTCCCAAAATGCTAGGATCACAGGCGTGAGCCACTGCACCTGGTCGGCCAAGTACCCTCATTTTAAAACCCACCAGCTTCTCTTTCCCTCTGAAACCCAGAGCTGGGCGCACCAGCCCGGTCCTGCCCTCCCTGGGCCATGCAGGACAGGCAGCTCTGAACCCCACAAAGATGAGCATGACTCTCATCACATGGGCTGCGCTGGTTCACCCCCAACCCCCGCTCCACCTCCAGCCCCACCCTGCCTGGGAAATGAGAGATTTGAACCACAACACCCCGAGGTTGTCGATGGGGAGGCGGGGTCTGGTCCACAGGCTGGGGCCTCCACACTCGCTCACCCTGTCCAGGGGGGCCTGGTCCCCTACGTGCCCGGTCCCCTGCGTTCCTGCTCTTGCTTGTCCCTTGGAGAACCAGGATGTTCATTTCTCTGGCCCCATCCAAATTCCCCAGGCAGACCCTCACTTCCTACCCACTTTCCTGCTTTGTCTGACCGCTTACCACTTTCTAGCAAATGATGTATTTGACTTGCATTATCGTCCTGGGGCTGCCATGACCACATCACAGGCTAGATGGCCCAGAGCAGCAGACACCGCACAGTTCTGGAGGCCAGAAGTCCCACCTCAAGGCGCTGGCAGGGCCGCACTCCCTCCCCCTGCAAGGGAGGCCCTCCTCACTCCCCCAGCTCTGGTGGCTATCTGAAGTCCCTAGTGTCCCTTACTTTGTGGACCCATCAGCTCTGTCTTCTCATGGCATTCTCCCTCTGCCCAAACCTCCCCGTGTGTAAGGACAGCAGTGGTGCTAGATTAGGGCCACCCTGACAACCTCATTTTCACTTGGATACCTCCGTAAAGAGCCTATTTCTAAAGGAGGCCACGTTCTGAGGTCCTGGGAGTTAGGACACCAATGTGTCTCTTTTCAGGGGTGAAATCCGACTCGTGACAGTTTCCTCCCTCACTGCCAGGGCCGAGTCTGCTGTGCTCTGACTGAGTGTCCTGCAGTGAACCCAGGGGCAGCACACAGTGGCTGCCTGGGACATGAGGACGAGATGGGGTCTCCCTGTCTGGCGTGGAGCAAGCGGAGGCCCAGCAGGGTGGGAGGCGGGTCCCAGGCAGCCCCAGCTCTGGATGCAGGGGTGGGTGGGGGACCGCTGCTCTGTACCCTTCTCCCTTAGTTTCAGGGACACCCTGTGTCAGGCCTGTTCGGGGGGGCACAAGGTGCCGCCTGCAAGTGAACGAACTCAGGAGGTGAAGAGAGGTGCTTCCACCCACCCCCGTAGCTCCCTCATTCGTGGCTGGCACTGACGGTGAACTTGAGTTCTGAGGAGCGCGCCTGCCACCCCGGCCCGTCGTGTGGACGGGCCCTTAAATGAGGTTGGAGTTCAGCCAATGGTCGGCCTCGGTCCTGCTCACTGACACCTTGCTAGGCCTGCAGCACACACCCGGGAAAGGTGGGCGTCTCAAGAAGGTGCCTTTTTCTGCCGAATTGGTTACGTTTAACGAAGCCTAGTTCAGGCCACGTTTGTAGGATGCTCAAGTGTTATTATTATTGACGTTGAGGATACTTTATCTCATGGTAACTTTGTTCTTTCCCAGGTTAAGGGCTGGGAGTGTTTTCAAGGCCTTTAAACACCTGTGTGTGTCTTTTGAACCTCCAGGGAGGTTTTCTCGTGCAGCGTGGACGGGACGATCCTGGCTTGGAATGTGAGCACGCTGCGGGTGACCAACCGGTTCCAGCTGCCGGGCGGTGGCCTCTCGTCCATCAGGCTGCACGGCGACCGCCTGTGGTGCTGTAAGTCCTCGGGGCGTGGGAGCCACGGGTCAGGTACGCTAACTCCCTGCCTGGGAAAGGATGCCAGGTCAAAGTGCTTCCTTTTCTTTGCCCATTTCCAATTTTCATTTTAAACTCCAGCTCGTTTTCTGTGCTGTGCAGCAACCTTCCTCCAGCCGAGTTTGCTGCTCTGGGAGGGCTCCCCACGACTCCCCCCAGCTTCTCTGACCCCCACCCTGGGCCTGCCCACCGTGCTCCTGCCCTGCCCCTTTGCTCTCTCTGCTGTGGGAGTGCACCTGGCCCAGGTGCCCTGAGTTATGGCTGGTCCTCCCTCAGCCCTTGGTGGTCCTGTCCCGTGTCCCCATTCGGGGGGGGGGGGGCGCCTGGTGAGGCAGTGCCACGTGATTATCTCTGGCGCCCTTGCTCAGACCTGGGGGCCTGTCTGCAGGACGGAGCCAGGCATCTTGCCAGGGAGCAATGGGAGGGGCAGGTGCTCTACCTGGTAGCGCACATGATACGTTTCTGAACGTCCTGGAGCACTTTGAGGTCTTCCTTGGCGAGTGCCGGGTTATGTGAGATGTGTTTTTTTAACAGAAGCATAGTTTACATATAGTAAATGAATAAAACAAGCGAACAGATTGTCACGTCTTGACAAATGTACACTACGTAGCCATCAAACCAGCCAAGATACAGAGCAGTTCCATCACAGCTTAAGGTCCCCTTTCCAGGCAGTGTCCCCGCCACTTAAAGGGGTACGATTGTTCTTAGTTGTCACTGTGAATTTATTTTTTCCAGAACTTTCTATAAATGGACCCTACAGTATGTATTCTTTTGTATCTGGCTTTCTTTAGTCAGCATAATGTTCTTAGGATTCATCTGTGATGTCCCAAGCATCAAAAGCTCATTCCTTTTCATTGCCGGGGTGCAGTCCATCCTTTCCCCTGTAGATGCGCGTTGGGTTGACTCTGTTTAACTGTCTCCCAAAGTGGTTGCACCAGTTTGCGTCCCCACTGGCAGTATGAGAGTTCCAGTTTCTCCACATCCTCACCAAAACTTACCCGTTTTTTTTTTTAAATTATTGAAACCATCCTGGTGGGAGTGAAATCGTATCCTGTGATCTTCTAACAGTTTTTTGGTAGAGTCTTTTTTTTAATCTCAGAATATTATGGGGGTGCAAACACTTTGGTTACATATATTGCCTTTGCATACCGCCTGAGTCAGAGCTGCAAGCGTGCCCAACCCCCAGAAAGTGTGCACCGCACCCATTAGGTGTGAATTTACCCATCCCCTCCTCCCTCCTTGGTGGAGTCTTTAGTTTTTTCTAAGTATAGGATCATGTCTCATTAGCAAACAAGGCTAATTTTTCTTCTTCCTTTACAATGTGGATGCCCTCTCTTTCTTTCTCTTGCCTAACTGCTCTGGCCAGGACTTTCAAGTATTATGTTGAATAAAAGTGGTGAAGGTGGGTATTCTTGTCTTGTCCCAGATCTTAGAGGCAAGGCCGTCAATTTTTCCCTGTTTGGTAAGATATTAGCTGTGGGTTTGTTATCTGTGGCTTTTATTATTTTAGGTTTGTTCCTTCTATACCCATCTTGATGAGGGTTTTTATCATAAAGGGATGTTGAATTTTATCAGATGCTTTTTCAGCATCTATTGAAATAATCGTATGGTTTTGTATTTCTCTGGTCTCAGTTGTTATATCTCCGTTTTCAGTTCAATCTTATTTATTTTGGTCTTCTCTCCTTTTTTGTCGTAATCTAGGTAAAGGTTCATTGATTGTGTTTACCTTTTCAAAAATCAACTTTTCGTATCATTGACCTGTGTTGTTTTAGTTTCATTTGTTTCTGCTCTTTATTATTTCTTATAATTGTAGTTTTGATTCATTTTCCATTTTCTAGTTCCTTGAGGGCATTGTTTGGTGGTTTGCCTGACATAGGCGCTTACTGCTGTGACCTCTCCCCAAGCCGCTTCCCTGCAGCCCACAGAGTTTGTTGTGTTGTTTCCATTTTCATTCGTTTCAAGAAATTTCTGCATTTCCTTTGTAATGTCTTCACTGACAGTGCTGTTTAATTTGTGTAGTTTCTGAGTTTCCTTTTTATTCCTAGTTTTTGTCCCTTGTGGTCAGAAAAGATACTGGATGTAATGTCTACTTTTTAAAATTTGTTGAGACTTGTTTTGTGGCCTAAGATGTGGTCTGTTCTGGAGAAGGTTGCATGTGCTGATGAAAAGAACGTGTGTTCTGCAGCAGGCGGGTGGAACGTTCTGGAAACGGTGGTTAGGCCTGTTTGGTCTAGTGTGCATTTTCATGCCAGAGTTTCATTGTTAATGTTCTCTAGGTGATGCGTCCGTCACTGAGAGTTGGCGACGTCCCCCGCTATCCTGGCACTGCAGTCCGCCTTTCCCGTCCATCTATTAATGTTTGCTTTGGACACTTAGAGATCTGAAATGTCTTCTCAGCTCTCGAACGTTCCAGCTACTGCTTCCTGCTGTTTATATGCAGTTGAGGAACCAGCCCAGGAGTTGAGGAGAATTTATATACACACATACATTTTGGGGTCCCCTCATTTTGAGGACATTTCCTTTCCATTTCCACCTGCACCGGCAGCCTTACGTTGGCCCCCCAGCCATGTGCTGTGGAACTTTTACCCCCCGGTGCCCCGCAGAGCGCTGGGCAGAGCTGGGGAGAGGCTGGGCACGCACGCAGCTCTCCACGTTTCTGTCTCCTTCTTCGAGGGCCACACCCCTCGGCCGTGGTTGGTCTTCAGTGGTTGTCAGACGTGTGTGTACGTGTGCTTGTGTTTGTGGGGAGCGTGTGTCCACCTGTGGATGCATTTGGGACTAACGTAGCTGACCAAGCCTTGGCTGAAGGGTGCGTGTTGATCATAGCCAGGGATAACAGAGATTAGAAGGAGGACTGACAGCCTTGCTTTGAGGATGGAATCCCTTTTATTTTCCAACTTAATACAATAAGTAGTTTTGCTGTGTAACGATGAGTAAAGTAGGGTTTCTTCGGGTAAAAGAGAATATTTGATTATAAAGTGTTGTAAGGCTCCATCTAGGCAAGGATGGCAAGCAAAGGTCCTGGTCATCCATCAGATGCCATCAGTTCAGGTGCTTGGCTCACGCCCTCCACTTGGACTAATTGTTGGGGTCCTTCTGGATGTAGCTGCCTGTTGGGGACACTGGGTGGCAGGAGCTACAGGAAGCCCGTCTGCTGAGGGGCTTCAGCCACTCCAGACCTCGGGGGTCCTTTGGCCCCTGGGCTCCTCCTCGGTGTGGGACCGCCAGCTCTGAAACCACTCCTGGCTCTTCCTAAACTCGCAGACACGCACTAATGCTGCCTGGGCCCCAGGGGCTGGAACTCAGACCTGGACCCTGACCGTGGCCACGTGCAGGGAGCCTGCTGCTTATGGAAGGCTGACTGGGGCGGCAGGTGTGGGCAGGCTGGACCACTGTCCCCCTAGGTGGGCCTGGGGGGGAGGCCTTGTTCCATGCAGGTATCTGTGGGTGCCAAGCACGGCCTGACAGAGACCTGGGAGCAGGGTGGGTGGTGGTCCGGGCTTCCTCTCTAGTCCCCTGACGGTATTTCAGGTGGGCAACTCCCCCTAGGCACCACCAAGCCTGAATGTTGCCAAGAAGGCTGCGTGCTTAGGGCGTTTTCTGGAAGGGAAGTGGGCACCTGCCAGCTTGCTGGGTGTGCTCATGGTTTGGCTGTGGCTTCCCCATGCACTCAGGCTCAATCCAGGCTTGGCCACCAGATGCATGGTCACTGTGAGCAGGCCCCTCACCTCTGTGTCTGGTTCTCCATTTGAAAAGTAAGATGTACACACCACCCTTCCCACCCTAAAGAGCGTTAAGGGTCAAGAGAGGCTGGAAGCCAAAACACTGTCAGCCTCCAGCTGCATGGTGACTAAGAGTGTTAATGACAGGGACCCAGAACCTACACCCAGTGGCACTGCTCTGGCCCAGATGTGAAAAGGGACACGGGACAGGACAGGACCAAAGCTTCGAATGGGGGTGATATGTGAAGCATCAGAGTAAGGGTGACTCCCTGGCTGCAGCCCAGTGCCTCAGCCTAGCATGCAGGGCGCCCCGAGAGCTGCCATCTTCCCTTGCCAGCCTCCCCCATGCTGTTCCCTCTGCTCCTGCCCTTGCCTCCTTTACTCTTTTTGTCCTTTAGTCTCGGCTGGGACAAAGCCCTCCCAGGCCCATCTGGGGGGACAGTGGTCCAGCCTGCCCACACCTGCCGCCCCCGGTGGCCTTCCATGTGCAGCAAGCTCTCCCTGCACGTGGCCACGGCCAGGGTCCTAGTCTGAGTTCCAGCCCCTGGGGCCCAGGCAGCATTAGCGCGTGTCTGCGAGTTTAGGAAGAGCCAGGAGTGGTTTCAGAGCTGGCGGTCCCACACCGAGGAGGAGCCCAGGGGCTAGAGGACCCCCGAGGTCCGGGGTGGCTGAAGCCCCTCGGCAGATGGGCTTCCTGTAGCTCCTGCCACCCAGTGTCCCCAGCAGGCAGCTACATCCGGAAGGACCCCATCAATTAGTCCAAGTGGACAGTCGCACATCTGGATGAGGCCTCCTGCAGGATGCTGGCCTTTGGCTACTAGATCTTGGGAAAAACAACATTTAGCTGGACTTAGAAGCAGGAAGGAGAGATGTAAACGCAGCTTAGCTTCAGAGCCATTGGGCGGCCAAGGACCAAGCGGGCCATTCCTTGGATGAGGCTGAGTGCGGTGGGGTCCGAGTCCCACGTCCTCTGCAGCTGTATGAAGCCAGTACGGCATCTCTAGGTGGGAGCACTCCTGGCTGCTGTCCGGGCCGCCCTCTGCCCACAGCACTGGTGCTCCCGGGGCCTCTTCGCTTGTGAACTGGCTCCTCCCTCGAAGTGTGGATGGGGCTCCCCGCAAAATGGGCGTGTGTCTTCCTGTCCTCCCAGCCCTGACGAGCTTTGTGGCTTTAGCTCCTGGGCAGGGGGTGGAGGGATGCGTGCAGTGAAAGCGAGAGAGGAAAGACGGGCCCCACTTCAGCCTTTCCTTAAAGACAACTTCGGTCTTCTCTGCGGATGTGATTTTACCGCCTCTGTGCGGTGCGCGTTTTGGTGGCTTATCGCTCTCACAGGTGTGGGAACTCTTCTGGTTTGCAAAAACACATTCTACCTGAGTGACGAGTAGAAACAGACCCAGAGAAGCACTTAGAACAACGCAGAGCCAGGCTCCGCAGGCGCAAGGTGCTAGGGCCTCGAATTCTAACAGCTGCTAACCGGGTTCGGACCAGTTTGGCTTCACGTGATGGAAAACCCAAGACACCTGTGGCGGGAAAGCTGAAAGTGGGTGCGCGGATCGGAAGAGGGTGCTGGGTCTGGTGGCTTCCTCGTCAGTGAAGGGGGCTCCCGGCCCCGTGTGCCGCGGTGTGGAGTTGTGGTGAGGGGGCGCCACAGGTGCCAGGGGGCAGGCCTGGCCCGAACGCCAACTCCAGCCGGTGCCTGTCACAGGAGTCAGTGGTCACATCATGCTGCCCGGCTCTTTGTCCTCACATGTGTCTCCCGCCTACTCTGCCCTTCCTCATCCTGGCTCCGTTGTTCTGCAGGTACCGGCAGCAGCATCGTGGCTGTGACCACAAACGGCTTTCTTCGTCAAGAGGTGAAGATCAAAGAGAACTTTGGAGAGACGAGCACGTCCTTCCTCGCCTTCCAGCTCCTGCCCGAGGTACCAGCAGCGTCTGTGCGCCGGCACGCGGGCCGCCCTGCCTGCCACGGCCACGGCCACAGCCACGTCTCGATTTCTCTTCCAGCAGGAGCAGCTGTGGGCGGCCTGTGCGGGCTACAGCGAGGTTTTCATCTGGAGCCTGAAGGACCTGGCCCAGCGCCCCCAGAGGGTGCCCCTGCAGGACTGCTCCGAGATCAGCTGCATGATCAGGGTGAAGAAGCAGGTAGGGTGGAGGGCCCCCGCCCATCCCCGCCGCTGACGCGTGCCTCTGTCCTCACCTCTCAGGTCCCTGCCGTCCTGAATGGGAACAAGCTGAACAGGCGCCACTTGGCCCCTCAGGTTGTCACGTGCCTCAGGTTTCGTGATATGGCCAAAGCGCTTGGAACCTGATGTTTCCCAGGGCTGCCATAGCAGATTACCCCAAACTGCGCGGCTTAAAACAACAGGACCTTATCTTCTCACAGTCCTTGAGGCTGGGGTCTGAAATTGTGGTGTCAGCGGGGCTCTTCCTTCTTGGGCCTCAGTGGACGATGGAGTCCCTGCCCCTCTCTGTTCTGGTGCTCCTTGGCTGTGGACGTGTCACCCTAACCTGTGCCCGCACCGTTGCAAAGCATTCTCTCTCTCTGTACGTCTCTGTCGCTCTTCTCCTGGGGACCTCAGTCACACTGGATCGGGCCCATCCTGCTCCAGCCTGACTGCATGTTAACTAGTTACCCCTGCAGCATCCATTTCCATGTAAGCTCATGGTCTGAGGTTCTGGGGAAGGACAAGAATTAATGTCTGCCCTCTGGCCCCCCAAAATTCACATGTCCCACGTGCAAATCCATCCACTCCATCCCAGCTTCCCCAAAGCCTCATTAACCATTCCAGCATTAACTCTGAGTCCAAAACCTCATCTAAACAGGACCCAGTGGCCTTAGATACGGGCGAGGCTCCGGGTACCCTCCTAGGGTGTAGCTCCTCTCCAGCTGCGAACCTGCGACAGTAGGAAATAGTTCCCTCTTCCCAAGACGCAGTGGTGGGACAGGCAGGGGCCAGACATTCCCATTCCAAAGGGAGAAATTAGAGGGGAAAAGGGGCCGCAGTTCCCAGGCAAGGCTGAGACCCAGCAAGGAAGATGCCGATAGTTTCCCAGCTTCACTGAGCTGTAACTGACAAATAAAAATTGGATGTACTTAAGGTCTACAACTTCAGGTTTTGATATACGTTGTGAAATAATCATGGCAATCAAGCTAATTAGCATATCTATCACCTCACGAGTTAGGTTTCTTTTTTCTTTTTGTGGTGAGAATACTTAAGATCTACCGTGAGCCAATTTCAAGTACACGGCACAGTATTACTAGCTGAAGTCACGTTGTCCGTTAGGTTTTACGGCCTGAGAAGGGTCCTCTGGGCCCGCCAGGTGGCCCCCGCCTCTCAGCCAGCAGACGCCCTACCCAGGAGGGCACGGATTTCGGGGTGCACACGTCCACCCAGGATGCCAGGTGGAGCACTGTGCCCCTGGGAGGGGCCCTTCCTGGCTGACGCCCGTCCCATCTGTCCCCGGCAGATCTGGGCGGGCAGCAGAGGGCTGTCCCAGGGGAAGCCCAAAGGGAAGATCTACGTGATCGACGCCAGGACGAGGAGTGTGGAGAAGGAGCTGGTGGCGCATGCGGATGCCGTGAGGACCCTGTGCTCGGCCGAGGACAGATACGTGCTGAGTGGATCGGGCAGGGACGAGGGCAAGATTGCCATTTGGAAGGTCGAGTAAATGTGGGTGACTGTGCCCTGTGAGCGAGGACCACATGCTCTCACCTGTTTTCTGGAGCTTCCCCCCCCCCCACAGGGCTGGGGGGAGGCAGAACCACGCAGGGCAGGGCGGGAACCGGCATGTCCAGCACACGCCCGTGATGAGAGGGACCGACAGCCACACGCCTTCTCTCCTGGAGTTTCCTGCTGTGATTAAACTGCACCAAGACGCTTCACGCTGGGGGCTTCTCAGGCAAGCAGCCGCATTTGGTCTGCATAACCTCTGCTGAGAACTTACCTTGCAGGTTGTCTAGAAAGTTCCGGAATCCACAACCAGGGGGCAGCAGCGTGGCGGAATCGCAGGTGACCCCCATGCCTTTGGGTTTGCCTTTCCTTCACCTCATTCACGCACTTGCCGGTTCTTACCGCCAGGGGACGTTGGGCTGGCACGTGACGGGGGACCAGAGCCCTCTGGCTTCCTGTGGAGGTCTCGTGCCCGGCGAGGCCTGTGAGAAGGCGTAGTTTAGATAACCACTTTGTGCTCTGTCCCTCATCAGAGCAGGTGACCAGGGCCCACCCAGGAGGTGACAACACCATGGTCAGTTTGTCCTGCCAGGGTTGGGTCAGCTGAGGCAAGCTGTGTCTTGGTTCCTTTGTTTTAGAGATGGGGTCTTGCTGTGTTGCCCAGGCTCCAGGCTGGATTCGAACCCTGGGCTTCAGCAATCCTCCCACCTCAGCCTCCTGAGTAGCTGGGACTATAGACATGTGATACCACACTCAGCTTCTTTTAAATTAATTAAAATTTTTATAATGAAGAAACCTAGAGGCTGGGTGCGGTGGCTCACACCTGTAATCCTAGCACTCTGGGAGGCCGAGGTGGGAGAATTGCTTAAGGCCAGGAGTTTGAGACCAGCCTGAGCAAGACCCCATCTCTACAAAAAAAAATAGAAAAAATTAGCTAGGTGTATGGTGAGTACCTGCAGTCCCAGCTACTCAGGAGGCTGAGGCAGGATTGCTTGAGCCCAGGAGTTTGAGGTTGCTGTGAGCTGTGATGATGCTGCTGCACTCTCTCCTGGACAAACTTAGACTGTTTTTCCTACCAAAGATCACAAATAAAAAGTTCCATTTAAAATAGCACGTGGGATTTGGTCTCCTGGTAAAGATATTACCAGATACTGGTGTACATTTCAATTCCATTTGCATCTTGTGTGCATATGGTTTATGTATATGATGCTTTATTATTTAACTGAAAAGATCCTAGCTGTAAATAAATATTTGCGAAAGACTCTTTGCACATTTTTACGGTAACATCGGTTTCATTCCTTGAATGTTCTGTGAGGATGGTCTGGGCGTGGTTGTGGGGGGAGCACTGCCTGGCAGCACATTGTGACAGCTTGTGGCCCACCCCGAGGAGCCACCCCACACTGGACCCCGGAGCCCCGCTGGACTCTCTGCCCTGGGTCCTCAGGACTAGACTCCAGAGCTTGCGCACCCTGAGGGTCTCTGGGGGTGTTTGTCGGGCTCTGGCATGGGGCCAAGGTTCAGATGCACTTGCAGGGCCTCCAGATGGAAACTTGGGCCCTGTTCTCCGGTGGGGTCTGCATTTTAGAGAAGCACATCACTGACCGACGTTTCCCACCAAGGTTTGGCTTTACGTAGTCCCCAACTGCTTGGGGCGCTGCGGGAATATGGAGCGGAGAAGAGCTGTGTGGCCCCCTGTTCCCAGAGAGGCTGTGCTTGCAGAGAGCGGGTGTTCCCCTGATTTCTAGAAGGAAGACTTGGCCAGCAGCAAAGGGCAAAAGGTGGAATTTTGCTTTTGTAAATACATGAATACTTACTGTCAGAAATACGTCTATAAATTATTTAATGCCAATCCACACGTAACCAGGTATTTTCAGCTTGTGGATAATCAGTTCTTTCGGTAAGCGCTGATGTGCGATTTCCTCACTTCATCCAACGCGGACGGGTGGACAAGGTCTTGACAAATCCAGCACCCTTTTGAATTTGCTCGTAATTCACTGTAAGTGCCAATCAGGTTATTTTAATGCGGGCTTTTCATTTCCTTGACTCATGGTGATAATTTCCAAGATCTTGTTTGACAATGATTGCATCTGAAACCACCAGTGCAGGAAAACCAGAGGCTCTTAGGAAATGGTCATTTATATATTAGAGAAGAACGAGGTGAATGAAAGGGCTGAGCCAGTGTAGGGTTCTGTGTTTATGTCAACAGAACCCTTGCCGGTGGGGTTTACTGATGCCGTCCACTCTTTCCTCTGTGCTTTGGAGAGATTGCGTTATGAATGATTGGTCATGGAGAAGACCAAAATGAGCTGGAGTTCATTAAACAGACTGTGATGCCTTCCTGGCCTCGGCTTTAGAATCCTGAATTGGTACGAAAAGGTGTTTATCTTGAACCAGAAATAAATATATTTCAGTATCATTTCAGAGCCCCTGTCCGTGTTTCTCGCTCCATGGCGCCAAGCAACAGCCCAGCTTAGCTCTCTGCTGCTGACCAGGCGTTGTAAAGCTCTCTGCTGCTAACAGTTTTATGAGTTGTTCTTGGAAGATGCGTACACATCGGCTGTTCTTGAATGACAGCCCGTGGAATTGTGTGTGTTGCGATTCCAGGTGACATGATTCCTAGTGACTGCGACTGTAACATCTGAATTAAAGGTGCATGACTTTTCTTGAGGACTCCTTGGGAAGATGAAGGGGCGTGATTTCCAAGCGGCAGGGGAGGGCATGGTTGGAAGGCCAGGCAGAGCTGCCTTGTCGTCTCTGCCGTTGGCTGCTCTTTGTATTCCTTGCATCAACGCCGTGGCATCCCCCAGAAGGTGAGGCAGAGACGCACAGACACAGAGCTGGTTTCTCTCGCCCACACTGCAGCTGCAAGACCCTCGGCGTGCTCACAAGGAAGCTCCAGATTTCTGTGCTTTGGGACGTAGAGGCAGCCTGGGGCCCTGGGCATGGCAGATGGACCAGGGCCTGGTCTGGGCCTTGCTGGGGATCTGGGCACATGACCTGAGCCCCCGTATCTTGCACGGCTGGTGTGGAGACTGAGAGGGCACATTACACATCCAGTCCACTGCTGGGCACCAGGAACAGCTCAAAGAATATTCCATCCTGGGCGGCCAGATGGGCTCTTGTGAAAGAAAATATTAAGGAAAAGTAAGTAAAAATGTGATTGCTAACTGTGGTGGGTTGAAGTTGGCCCTCAAAAAGATATGTCCCTGTCCTACCCAATGACCTTATTTGGAGAAAGGGTCTTTGTAGATATAATTAAGCATCTTGAGATGAGATCATCCTGGATTTAGGCTGGGCCCTAAATCCAATGACAAATATCCTAAGAAGGAGAGGCAGAGAGGAGAAGGCCATGTAGAGGTAGAAGCAGAGATAGGAATCGTGGCCACATGCCAAGGACACCTGAAGCCACTAGAAGCTGGAAGAGGTGAGGAAGGACCCTCCCCTGGGGCCTTCAGAGGCCGACACCTTGACATGTGGCCTTCAAAACTGTGAGAAAATAAATTTCTATTGTCTCAAGCCCCCCCCAGTTTGTTGTCACTGGCAGCCACAGGACACTCCCACGGCTCCCATTTATCGAGTGCTTGCTGGGTCAGGTGCCGCACTGGGCACTTTAAAGGATCATGTGTACACTACTGTGTGTAATCCTCAGAACACCGTGACACTGGCAGTCCCTACTTTACACGTGAGGATGCTCTGTCTCCAGGACAACAGAGCAAGGTGGAATTGCAGGGCATAAATGCTCCTGTTTCCAAGAAGTCAGGAGCAGTTTTCTTTGAGAGGACCTCAAGAGCCACTCTTGCTCTAACATGAAGCTTCCCTTTCAGCTCGTGTTCTGACTTAACAAGGTGCAGAAGCGGGAGGCTGAGGCTGGTGGTCCTGAGATGTGTTAGCAGCCCCTGCCCCGTTCAGGGAGAATCCTAGGGTGAGGGAGAGGGTAGACTCACCTTAGGTGATAGAGAAAAGTAAATCTCACCAGCTCTGCATCATTCCCTGAGGGTCAAGGGGGTGTATTCTGTGGCTGTGGGCCCTGGGCCAGTGAGACACTCCTGTGGCTCTGCTGGGTTTCGGGGTGGTCAGCCAGAGGTTAGCAGGCTTAGGCAGTATGTGCAGAGATTGATGGGAGGATCAAGTGACATGAATTAGGACAATGGTGTAGTTAGTTGATCCGGAGCATCACTAACATTTCCAATGGATGGCTATACAATTGAATGTTTAAAAAAATAATAGATTTACCAGAAAGGCAGGAAAGGAATGACAGAGGAACAAAAAACCAAGTATGACAAATAGAAAACAAGTAGCAAGATAATAGACTTAAGCCTAACCATATTGATAATTATATTAAGTGTAAGTGCACTAAACACTCCAATTAAAAGACAGAGATTATAAAACTGGATTAAAAAAATGAGACTGAACTATATATTATCTACAAGAGATGCAATTTAAGTATATATAAAAACACAAATGGGATAAGAGTAAAAGTATACCATGCAAACAATAAACATAAAAAAGTTGGTATGGCTGTATTAATAGACAAAACCTACTTCAAGGTATATTGTAAGAAACAAACAGGGATATGCATAATAGTAAAAGATCATTAAGAAGACATAATAATCCTATATGTATTATATATGCACTTAATAATAGAGATTCTAGATGCATGAAGCAAACATGGTAGAACTATAGGAGAAAACAGACAAATCCACAACCATAGTTGGAGATTTTAATACCCTTTCCTCAGTGATTGATAGGACAACAAAAAATTAGCAAGTATACAGACGATCAACAACATTATCAACCAGCTTGACTTGACACAGACCACTACACCCAACAACAGCAGAATACCCATTCTTTTCCAATGTACACGGAATGTTCATCAAGCCACACCATGTGCTGGGCCACAAAATGAACTTGAAAAGATTTAAATCTTATAGAATATGTTCTCTGACCACACAGAAATGGAATTTGAAATCAACAGTAATAATATAACTGAAAATCCCTAAATTATGTTGGGATTTAAACAAGATACTTCCAAGTAACCCATAGATCAAAGAAAAAAAAACCACAAGGGAAATTCAGAAATATTTTGAACTGAATGACAGTGAAAACACAATATAGCAAAATGTGTGGGGGACAGCTAAAAAGAGAAAGCTTAGCTTTAAATATCCATTAGGAGAAAGGTTTAAAATCAGTAATCTAAATTTCTATTATAAGAATATAGATAAATAAGAGCATATTTAATGTAAAGGAGGGAAATAATAAAGACCAAAAATCAATGAAAGGGAAAACAATCAACAAAGCCAAAAGCTGGTTCTGTAATTGATAAGCCCTATCAAGACTGATCAAGAAACAAAAGAAAGGCCAGGCGTGGTGGCTCCCGCCTGTAATCCTAGCA
The DNA here is from genome assembly GCA_963574885.1 of Lepilemur ruficaudatus. Lineage (NCBI taxonomy): Eukaryota > Metazoa > Chordata > Mammalia > Primates > Lepilemuridae > Lepilemur > Lepilemur ruficaudatus. The sequence continues at coordinate 12,339 of CAUYRT010101580.1, read as the reverse complement.
CTCTGGGAGGCTGAGGCGGGAGGATAGCTCGAAGTCAGGAGTTCGAGACCAGCCTGAACAAGATTGAGACCCCATCTCTACCAAAACTAGAAAAGATTAGCTGGGCATTGTGGCGCATGCTTGTAGTCCTAGCTACTTGGGAAGCTGAGGCAGAAGGATTGCTTGAGCCCATGAGTTTGAGGTTGCTGTGAGCTAGGCTAGGCAACAGAGTGAGACTTTGTCTCAAAAAAAAAAACAAAAAAAAAAACACAAAAAACGAAAAAACACAAATTACCAATATCAGGAATGAAAGAGGTAGTAAAAGTCTTACAGAGATCAGAAGAAGATATTATGAACAACTAATGTAGATGAAATGTACAAATTTCTTGAAAAACAACTTTTTGAAACCAACACAAGGAGGAACAGAAAATCTAGAGTCCTAGAAAGGAAATTGACTTTGTAGTAAAAAATCTCAGTTGGTTTCATTAGTGAATTCTAACAAACACTTCATTATGGAATAATAGAATTCCACAGAAACCCTTTCAAAAGAACAGGGGAGGAGAGAATACCTCCCAGCTCACTGTAGGAGACCAGCAGGGCTCTGTAACAAACCTAATAAAAACCTTACAGAAAAATAAAATCAGAGATCAATTCCCCTCAGGAACACAGATGCAAAATTCTTGAAACAAAATGTTAGCCAACTAAATCCAGCAATACTTTCAAAGGTTATATATCATGACCAACTCAGGTTGGAAAACGCAAGGTTAATTGAACATTCAAAAATCAATATAATTTAGGGCCGGGCGCTGTGGCTCACACCTGTAATCCTAGCAGTCTGGGAGGCCGAGGCGGGTGGATCGCTCAAGATCAGGAGTTTGAAACCAGCCTGAGCAAGAGCGAGACCTCGTCTCTACTAAAAATAGAAGGAAATTAATTGGCTAACTAAAAATATATAGAAAAAATTAGCTGGGCATGGTGGTGCATGCCTGTAGTCCCAGCTACTCGGGAGGCTGGGGCAGAAGGATCACTTGAGCCCAGGAGTTTGGGGTTGCTGTGAGCTAGGCTGACGCCATGGCACTCTATCCCAGGCAACAGAGTGAGACTCTGTCTCAAAAAAAAAAAAAAATCATCAATATAATTTAACATGTTAGCAGAACAAAGGAGAAAAGCCATAATGATCATCTTGAGTCTCTGTCTCAAAAATAAAATAAAATAAAAGGCATAACGTTTAGACTGGAAGAGGTAAAACTATCTTTATTCCAAGATGGCATGATTATTTACATAAATCCTAAAGAATCTATTTTAAAACTAGAGTAAGACCAGCCTAAGCAAGAATGAGACCCCATCTCTACTAAAAACAGAAAAACTTAGCTGGGCATTATGGTGTGCACCTGTAGTCCCAGCTACTCGGGAGGCTGAGGCAGGAGGATTGCTTGAGCCCAGGAGTTTGAGGTTGCAGTGATCATGCCACTATACTCTGGTAGCCCAGGCGGGTGACAGAGTGAGACCCTGTCTCAACAAAACAAAAACAACAAAACAAAAAAACTAGAGTAAGAAAATTTAGTCAAGTAGCTGGATATAAGGCCAGTATACAATAATCATTGCATTTCTGTGTTCTAACAGCAAACAATGGGAAAATTTTAAAATACTACTTGCAAAGCATTAAAGAAACATCAAATAGATATAAATTTAATGAAAGATGTGAAAGACCTGTACACTGAAAACCCAAAAACATTGCTGAGAGAAATTTTAAAAGACCTAAATAAATGAAAAGTTATACTGTGTTCAAGGATTGGAAGATTAAATATTGTAAGGATGTTAGTTCTTTCCAAATTGACCTGATAGATTCAACTTAATCCCAGTCAAAATCCTACTATGATTTTTAATAGAGATTTGATTATAACACATATATGGAAATTTAAAGAATAGTCAAGATAACCTTTAAAAATATCAAAGCTGGAAGACTCATATGACATGATTTTAAAAGCTATGGTAATTAAGACTGTAGGATTTGGCATAAGTATAGATAAGTAGAATGCTGGAACAAAAGGTAGGGTCTAGATGTACAGGCATACAGTCAGTTGACTGTACAAAACCAAAAAATTCCAAGACAATTCAGTAAGTAAAGTCTGTTCAACAAATGGTGCTGAAACAAGAGGATACATGTTTGGAAAAGATAAGAAACTCAACCTTTATTTCACTATACAGAATTTAATTCAAGGTGGCTCACTGACCTAAATGTAAAGCCAGAAGTTCTAGAAACAAGTGTATCTTTGCAATCTTGGTACAAAGATTTTTTTTAGAGAGAACACAAAAAATGCTTAACACTAAAGAAAAAAATTGATAAATTGGCCTTCATCAAAATACGTAATTAAGAAAATGAAAAGAGAAACCATAGACAGGGAGAAAATATTTGCAATAGTATATCTGACAAATATTTTTTATCCAAATTATGTAGAGAGCTTCTACAAATCAGTAACAAGATGAACAGCTCAATTACAAAGTGGGCACAAACCACTTTCCCAACACAGCTATATGCATGGTCAGTTTGGAAAGATGCTTAATGTCATTATTCATCGGGAAAATGCAAATTAAATCACCATAAAATGCCACTTGATACTCACCAGAATGGCTGACATTAAAGGCTCACAATAGCGGATGCAGGTGAGGATGTGGAGCAAACAGATCTCATACTTTGCTGATAACGACAGCATAACCACTTTGGAGAACTGTTTGGCGGTTTCTTATAGATACATACCTACCCTACCACTCTCCACTTCCACCCTTATTTACTCATGAGAATTTTTTTTTTTTTTTTGAGACAGAGTCTCACTCTGTTGCCCAGGCTAGAGTGAGTGCCATGCCGTCAGCCTAGCTCACAGCAACCTCAAACTCCTGGGCTCAAGAGATCCTCCTGCCTCAGCCTCCCGAGTAGCTGGGACTACAGGCATGCGGCACCATGCCCGGCTAATTTTTTCTATATATTTTTAGTTGGCCAATTAATTTGTTTCTATTTTTAGTAGAGACAGGGTCTCACTCTTGCTCAGGCTGGTTTCAAACTCCTGACTTTGAGCGATCCGCCCGCCTTGGCCTCCCTGAGTGCTAGGATTACAGGCGTGAGCCACCGCGCCCGGCCTTACTCATGAGAAATTAAAACATATGTCTATAAAGAGACTTTTATAAGGACATTCACAGCATCTTTTTTTCTAGCAGCCCTAGACCGGGAACGCCCAATGTCCATCACCTGGAAAATGGACGTGCTGCGTCCTCCCAACCGAATAGCACACGCAGCGCAAGGAACAGAACTGATGCACACAGCCTGTGTGACTCTCAAAAACAGCCAGACACAAAACCCGCAAACTATGTTTCCACTTATATGAAGTGCAGAGCAGACAAAACTGATCCTTGGTGGCGAAAGTCAACAATGGTTGCCTATGTGGGTGCGGAACGAACTGGATGCAGTTGAGAGAGACCTTTCTGCAGTGAAGGGAAGGTCCCCCTAGACCGGACTAGTTCCACAGGAGTGTGCATTTGTCAAAACTCATGGAATTGCAGCTAATACCTGTATGTTTCACTGTATGTAAACTTACCTCAGTTAAAAAACACAATTAAAAATAGTCATACTGCGCATACTTAGCATACTGCTAAGCAGCTGCTGAAAGCAGTAGTTCTGGGTGCACTAATACGGAAGCATGATCAAGATATTTTCCGAAACAGAAAACTGTAGATTGTAAAACTCCATACAGTGGTTCAACTTTTGTAACAAAAAAAAAAAAAAAAAGAAATTGTTTTAATATTAGTGTTTGTGGAGACAAAGATGTGAAGTCCGTGCAGGCTGGGGCCAGGTTTGGGGCACTGATTTTTCTGCATACTGCCTGCCCCTGCCCCAAGGAGGGCCACCACTGCCCTGCAGTCGCTTCCTGGGCAAACAAACGCCTTGAGACCTTGGAAGCGGGCGAGGAAAGCAGTACAGCCCCAGCTTGTCCCCTCCGGCCCCCTCCCTCTGCTCAGGTGGGGAGTAGGTCACTCAGTGGAGGTGTGTGCACCAGCCCTCCCCCGGGCAGCTGAGGTGGCCCAGCGGACGGTTTAAGCAAACACCCTTGCACCTGCCTCCACCTCGCTGGGTGCCCATCCTACCCCACTCAGTGCACAGTGCCCATGGCCCTGGGGAGGGATCTCTGGGTGCTGATTCACTCTTTCTGCCCACCAGCACCAGGATCCGGCTTGGGGTCCCTGGGGTGTAGGGCTCAGTGCCCTGGAGTGACATTTCTGTGGCTGTGGAATGATCGAGGAAACCTTCCAAGTTTGCTGTCCCTCCACCTGGGAAGGAAGTGCCTGGTGTCCCCAGTACCCAGCCCTGGTCTGGGGGTGCGCTCTGCAGAGGGCGGAGGAGGGAGGGGCCGTGCGCTCTTAGCCAGGCCATAGGTGGGGTCCCGGGTGGGGCCCAGACAGCCCGGCCTCCTCCGCTGTTGCAGGTATGGAAATACGTCCACCCCTTAAGTGCCCACGACAGCGCCACCAGCCCGCATCTTGCCGCAGGGCGCCCAAGAAAGTGCGAGTGGCCAAGCCAGGACTTGTACCCAGGCCCGGGGGCTCCAGGCTTCCCTTGCCTGGACCAGCAGACCCCAGCTGTCATCAAAACTCCTCCTCCTTTCCCCATGGCACGAGCCCACCAGGGGCCCACACTTCTATCCCCCTCAGTGCTGGAGTCAGCACCTGCCCACCTTGTCCCTGCACCCCACCACGCAGGGTAAGAACAGCTCTGAACAAACTTGCCTGTCCTGGTTCAGTTCTCACCAGCTGCCATGACCTTGGGCAAGGTCCCCCTTCATTTCCTCCAATGCCAACTGATGGTTGACAGCCTTCTCAGCAGGGCACCTGAAGACCAAGATGACCCGTTCCATCCCCAGCTGCCCCAGGACCTCATATGTCCCCTGGGGCCCCCAAGGCCAGGTGTACACACTGGCTCATGTGCTGTCCAGAGCCCCGCATGGCCGCTCATGCCCTGCAAGCTGGCAGCAGCCGGGCTGCGTCCCCTCAGATGTTCTCTCTCCGGATAGTTGGGAATTCTCCAGCAGGGGTAGGCAGCCTCCGCCCGAGCCAGGTGAGGGAGGCAGCGTGGAGGGCCAGGGCTGGACAGGCCTGTGCTGGGGGTCCAGGGATGGGCCCCCAGGTATGTGAGCTGGGGGAGCCCCCGGGAATGAATGAGCCCACCCCCACCTGCAGGCCTTGGCCCCAGCCAGGGCACGGTCTGCCTCTGCCATTGGATCCACCAGGCTCCAGGAGGGCAGAGGGCAGGCCTGTGGGGTAGCGACAAAAACACCCACATTGTCACCTCGGAAGGAAAAGTTTATTGAGTCAACCACAGAGGTACAGAGGACAGACACAGGGAGGTTCGTCTGTGCACAGAGAACACCAGGGAGCTAAATAGACTGAACCAGGTGCAGGATAGAGGCGATGCAGACAGCATGGCAGGCCACACAGTTTACCTGGCAGACAGAACCCCCAGGGCCCTGTGCAGAAACAGACACAGACTCGAGGCCACCTCTGCCCACCTCATAGAAAATGAAGTCATGTGCGCTATCACTCTATGATCCCTTTCATAGAACTTAACATTATGTGTTTAACACACACTTATATCATTGCTAAAATCAGCAAGAGCTAGTACAGTGCTCCAACTTAATAAGTTGATAAGAAAGTTGTCCTGTGGCCAGTTCACAATGGAACTAAATAGTTTTGTTCCGAGATGCCTGGGAAGTTTCTCTGGTAATGAGGCATTTCCAACAAGCAGGTCATTGTCATCGAGAGCCGGCCTCAGTCCACGGCACCCCTCCAGCCCCGGGGAGAGTGGGGGGAGCCAAGCCACTGGGAGGGGCGCTCAACTTTCCAGGCGGCCCCGAGGATGGGCTGGCCAAGGCCGGGGGGCTCTGGCCACGATGGTGATGGCTGGCTTCACACGAGGAGGTGACAAGAATGATTTTATCGGGCCACCAACGTGCCATGTGGGCCAAGGCTGTGTTTGGCCTGCACTGACACCACTCCCAGGCGGGTGCTGGGCAGAGTCCCCCAGGAGCTCTCGGAAGCAGGGGCCTGCGGAGGCCCAGGCTCGGAAGCAGGGAGCTGGTGTCTCTCAGAAGCAGCTTCTGACGTCGCGTGGAAACACTGTCCGAGGAGGACCTGTCAGGGACAGTAACTTGCACACTCACAGTTTTGGTGGCTAAGGATGGACAAAAGCTTAGGTAGAGGTGAAAAAGCTTGGAAAAGTGACATTTTGGTGCATCTTTTCCGGAGTTGGTTAGTGTCTAGTGTGAACAGCAGTATTTGGTGTTTTGCAAACTTGGTCTACACTAGGTGTCACTGTTGCTGGCTGCCGCACAAACCATCAGCCAAAGCAGGGAATGGTTGGTATCTCCGAGAGTATTTCTCAAAGACCCCAGGCTACGGGGGGTCGTCCCCATGGCAGGAGAGCCGATGTGCCCTGGCCAGCGTGGGCTCTGCCTGCTCCCGTTTGCTGCAATGGCTGCGTCCTGCAACCGCTTAGAGAGAGGATCAGCTTTGGGGTCCTAAGTGGTCACAGACCTACTTCTCTGCACATGGTGCCTTAAGAAACACTCCTGAGCACTGCCGGAAGCCACTAACAATCTGAGGGGGGCTCAGCTGTCCTGCCTCCCCTAGGGACATGATGGGACTCAGTGCTTCTCCCAGGCACCCTAGAAAACTGGAACACTCCACTGCTAGCAACACAGCCACCAGGGAATGTCCCGGTGCCATTCTGCCAACTGACTGGGGGGACAGGTCAAAGGCAGACTGGCCCAGCCAGACACCCATGGCCTCCGTGCCTCCCCACCTGCTCACACCCCTGCACACAGAAACTCTGCCATGTGTGTTAGGGGGTACCTCGTTAAAAGATTATTTACATAGCTGACTTTTATAGGGAACAAAAACACAAATCAGACCAAGGTCACCCTATTCTGGTAACACACCTGCACGTACCACACAGGACTTGACCCAGTGAAGCCCTACACTCTCATTCAGCGCCGGGAAGCACCTCCAGGCCGAGGGCCCCACAAGGCTAACTCCACCTTGTGTCCTTGACACTGGCCATCTGGCCCGCCTAATGAACAGGCACAGCCCTGCCAGTCTCCTCGGCCAAGGCCACCAGAGCCTTTGTTCAAGGAAGCAGGCGCAGGTGGGTTGCTGGGGGGAGGCTCCGTATCTGTCTATCTGAGGTACAACGTTAGAGAACAAAAACACCTGAGCCACAGTCGGACCAACGCAAGCTGCAAAGGCCAGCCCTCCTTCTCGGCCTTTCTTAAGACACAAGGTGATGACACTAGTAGTTTCAAGTTAGTGCAATCTTGAAATAATCTCACTGCAAGGCAAGGGCTGAGGCAAAAGGATCTGGCTACCTGGTCCTCCCTGCGTCCAGGCAAGACCCACACCCCAAGTAAGAGGGTCACCCACGTCTGCCTCCTAGGAAGGCAGCTTCAGAAACAAACTGCTACTAACGCTTGATCTAAAACCAAGGCATCTACCCCTCCTTTTGGGTCTGCACACCTACCAGACCTACATAGTCAGAAAGACTTTGGTTGCAAACATCTGAAGGGCTCACAGCTTTAAAATTCTACAAAGTGCACAGCCACTTACTTCTGTCACTGAAGAACAGTCACGCCTCACTGGCTTGCATTGTGTTTCAGTGTGTTCATATTCTAACAGTGACTTTGAACAGGCCTGCGCTGTGAACACAATGCATCCTTTGCTATTATTTCAGACCACGGTCAAGTTAAGGCTGGGATCTCAAGGGTTAACACGCTGTTGAGCCAGTGGTCGCCAAGGCCCTCTTCCTGAAAATCAAGTCGCAGCCAAGCGAGCCTCGCTGGCTCCTGTGGCCTCCTGGGCTTGGTTTGGTTTTGCTTTGTTCAGATCTTGAGTCAGGCCACCACAACCCCCGCTCCGGGTCCTCTGCTCTCCAGCCTCCATCTGCGTTACAGCTGTCGGGACGAGGGCAGGATAATCCAGCTAAGACAGGCTGCGACTTGGGACGCTGGGCCACGGTCCCGCAACCTCAGCGAAGTCTCGGGTCCTACAATCTTAAAGCCATGGAGGAGAATCAAGTTGCATAGGAGTGAGCTGCCAAGGATGCCCGGCGGAGGTGAGGCCCCCAGGGGTGCCCGTTACCCTGAGGAGAAGGGTTGGGACGCCCTGCCAAGGGCTCCCACCAGCGGAGGGCTCGCAGCAATGCCGGCAGCGAGTCAGTAGTCGGGCTCTCCCTGTTGAAGCATGAGATTCACGAGGCCATTCAAGTTTTCTCACACAGAGACATGTTCTTGAAGTCCTGAAGTCAGTCCTCTCTGATCCCGGGTTCTCATCGCGGGGAGCACGCGCCTCCCGTCAACAGGCACCCAGCTGCCACAGGGACATAAAACCCACAACCTGCAGGGGCCACCAGCGGCAAGAGACAGGGCAAGACCAGAGGCCCGTCAAGTACATTAAACATAGTCGTTCCTTTAAATACACAGAAAATTCAAGTAATTTATTTAAAAACTGCTTTAGTTTCATCTTGAAATATATATATATTTGCTGTAAAATGATCATATTGCAGCATGATTCTCATGCATTTCAAAGTACTTTATTTAAAAAACATCAACTTGAGGCAGCAAAAGTATTACAACTGTCTATCTGTGTGACGTGCAGGGGCCTCTCTCATCTCAGTAAGCTTAGACTGACCATTTCAGGTAAGAGCAGAAACTGCTTCAGTATAAAGAGATTGTGGTTTGAACACATTTCCAGATAGCTGCAGCATTTGACGACTGTAATTCCCCGAGTTTTACTTATTTGCTGAAACCAGAAATACCACGTGGAGCCCTCTGGGAAGCGGGCCTCTCTCCGTCTCAGATGGACACTTGCTTTCCTTTGCACCTGTTCCGATTCCAGCGTCGAGCAGGTATGCAGGGAGGAAGTCACAGAGTTCCGTCAGGTTCCAGTATGCGGGTCCCCTTCGAGGTGGGGAAGAAGGCCCTGGTGCACTCACACGCTCCCTGTTCTGGGGCCGCTGTCACACACACACCCGAGGTAGCCTTGCGCCAGGACTGGGGAGGCAGCGCCCTCCTGGAGCTCTGCGCTCAGGGTGCCCCAGCAAATGGTTTACAGACTAAGCAAAGTGCAATGAAAGAGTCAACACTTCCGGAGGGTCTGGAGGGGCCGCCTGGCCTCCTGGAGAGTGCATCAGACAGTCGGGGTCCCGTCTGGATGCAGACATGCCTGTGTGCAGACACGCACTGGAGGGCCCATCTGAGAGTTCATGTCCTGCCCTGGCCCACCCCCAGGCAGGGGGTCTGGAACCCACCCTTGCAAACTGCTGTCTCCTGCCCAGGGCTCCTGGGGACCCGCCTCCTCCCAGCTTTGGTGTGTGGCCGCAACCACTGGCCGCTGCCCAAGGACGGGGCTCCCCTGGGCACAGGGGGAGGGCACAGTTTTGTCAAACTCTCTGAGGAAATGAGATGCTGTTTTTCTAAGAAAACCACAATTGTGGGGGGAAAAAAATTTTTTTTCTAAAATAATCATAAAGAAAAATACTCTCCAATAGCTGCAGCACCAACAAATGTGATGAGATTTGACAGACGTCCAAATACCTACAGGCATCCACAGAGGAGAAACTGATAAAAAATACTTTAGTCACTGACTACACCACTATTATCTGAAGTATTCAGATAAGATACAGCAGAGGACGTCAGCTTTTGTTTTCAATTATCATTTTAGAAATGCAAAATCTTATTTTCTCTAAATTGCTTATTGTCTATATTGTAAATGTTTTATATGTTAAAAACATGCAGAATAATATACCTGCAGGATAAAAGACAGAGTTGAAATTAAAGATCTTTTTCAATTAAAAAAATATTTCAAATGAGTTTTTAATTGTTGAAAAAGTAATTAGTGTATTTTTGCCTAGTAGCTCAAACCTACCCTATGACTACTAAATTTTGACCATGCCGTGGGAAAACTCTGGTTTGTGTGGCCACGTCCGCAATATCAAGTGGGCCGCCCTGCAGCGCCTCTGCTCCCGCCTGCCCCGCCTGCCGCAGGACCCCACCCCGCCCGCCAGCCCGGAGGGACGCGTGTGAATCGGAGTGCGGCTCAGACCACGGACTCCGTCTCCACCAGTCCTTGCGGGCCTTCCTTCCGCGTGAGCTTCAGGATGGTGGGCTTCTCGCTGCCCCCGCCAGCCCCGCCTTCGCCGGCTGGCTGCGAGGACAGGACTTTCTGCTCTTCCTTGGCCTCCTCCGACACCTCGGGATAGATCACCAGGAACGTGGCCGTCAGGAAGCCCAGGAAAGAGCCCACAGAGGCCACCATGGGGATGACGCGGACAGTCCCCACGGCATCAACCACACCCCCGAGGGCCGATGCCACCAGGATCTGGGAGATGTAGACCTGGCAAGAGAGGATGGCGCAGTCGATGCCGAAGCCTCGCTTGGAGTTCCCAGGGCTGTGGTGCACGTACTGCAGGAGAAGAGAAGAAGAGAATGCAAGGACGTGAGCAGCCATGGAGAGGTTAATCGTCAGCCAACATTTCAGTGGTGTGAATATTAACCTAGAAGTCTGGAAACAAGACTTACCTTCCACTGAGCTTCCTGGCAACCATTCCTGCCTGAGTGTCCCGCAACCCCCAACTTCTGCCCAGTAGCATGCAGGCGAGAGGCAGAAAGTTCTAGATCCCAGGAGACGGTAGGAGTGGAAGCAATTTCATCAACTCAATCAGGACATGTGCTCTCAGGGGCCCGGCCTCCAGCCCAGGGAGCGGTGGCAGGGCCATGGTGAGCCAGGGCAATCCCCTTGCCCTGGCCCTGGCTGGGGCTGGAAGGCGGGCATGCTCTAGACCACGCTGATGCTCCCAGCAGCACAACTGCAGGTGACCACATGCGACAGAGCAGCTACACCATGGCAACAGTAAGCAGCTTTGTGTTTCTCGAGCAAAGATACAAATGAAAACTGGTATACATTACTATTAGACACAGGATTTTACCATGACAGTGGTTTTAAAAAAAAAAAAGAAAAAGAAAAAAAGGACACAGGATTATGAGACAATATTGCCAAAGGAGATGACTTTATCCTGAAGATAATGAAGAAAAGGTCAACCCACAAAGAAGATAAAAAACAAAGCAATTCTAAATGTGTGCACACATACATTTATGTGGTACCACAGTCACACTGGCAGATTCTGATATACCTTTCATAAAGTAAATAGACAAAAAGCAGTAAAAGAATAGAGGATTTAAGCAATTAACAAACTTGACCTAACTTACACAGATACAGCACTAAGTGCAGAACACACATTCTTTTCAAGTGTATATGGAACATGTATCAACACATGATACCGTGGTCCATGAAGGAAGTCTCAGTTAATTTTCAGAGCTGCAATCATATGGAATATGTTCCCTGATCACTGAGGAATTACACTGGGAATCAGTAACAACATGACAATGGAAAAATCCCCAAATGTTAGAAATTCATCAACATACTCCTAAGTAATTCATGGCTCAAAAAAGAAACAACAAAAAATTCAAAAAATCTTTGAAGTAATTGAAAAGAAAACACAACATATTAAAACCTGTAGAATGCAGCTAAAGGTGTACATAGAGGGAAATCAGTAGCCTCAAATGCAAATATTAGGCTGAAAAAGTAAGAAATGAGAAATAGCAAATTAAACCACGAGATAATAGAAGGTAGGAGACAGTAAAGAGCAGCAATTAATACAATGTGAAGCAAACACACACCAGAGAGGCTAGAGAACACCAAAGTTCTTTGAAAACAAAACTGATAAGCTCTCAGATAACTAATATCAAGAATGGAAAAAAATGATATCACTATAAGTTCTATTATATTAGATCATAAGAGAATATTGTGAACAATTTAATGCCAATACATTTGAAAGGCCAGAAGAAATGCCCAAATTCCCAGAAAAATACAAGTTAAGGTATCATACTTCACAGTAAGATATCAAGTGCTTCCCTTTTGAGTTAGAGCAAACACACTCACTATTTCTATTCAACGTCAGATCGGAGGTTCTAGCCATTGCAAGAAGGCAAGGAGAATACATAAAATGTATTAAGGGCTGGGCGCGGTGGCTCACGCCTGTAATCCTAGCTCTCTGGGAGGCCGAGGTGGGCGGATCGCTCAAGGTCAGGAGTTGGAAACCACCCTGAGCAAGAGCGAGACCCGGTCTCTACTATAAATAGAAAGAAAATTGGCCAACTAAAAGTATATATAAAAAAAAAAATCAGCTGGGCATGGTGGCACATGCCTGTAGTCCCAGCTACTTGGGAGGCTGAGGCAGAAGGATTGCTTGAGCCCAGAAGTTTG
>CAUYRT010101579.1:0-23624 GCA_963574885.1 Lepilemur ruficaudatus | reverse complement strand
CAATTAATTTCTTTCTATTATTAGTAGAGACGGGGTCTCGCTCTTGCTCAGGCTGGTCTCGAACTCCTGACCTTGAGCAATCCGCCCGCCTCAGCCTCCCAGAGTGCTAGGATTACAGGCGTGAGCCACCGCGCCCGGCCCTGAATGACTTTTTATTCTCGATGCAGATGAAAGACGGGAGGTTTACTCTTTGGAGATAATGAATCGGAGAAACTATATTTGGTGGGATCCAGGTATAGCCTAAGGCAGAAGCAATATAGAATAAACAAGAAAATCAAGTGAATCTATGATCTAAACGGTAATATTCAAACTCCGGTTTCAGCAGACTGATAGCTACCGCTTTAGGTAGTAGTTTGAAGAAGTCCTCTCTTGAGAAACTTATTAGATCTAGAACAAAGACTTGTATGTAGAGATAGCTAGAGGGTCCCCCCAAAAACTGATTAGCCTTAGGTGAAGATGCCTTCCAACCACACACACATACATACCCAGCTTCCAATTGCATTATAATTGTTCAGGTTCCAATTGCATCATGATTACTTATACTTAATTGTAAACAGATAGCTAAAGGTCAACAGACTTTTGAGAAAAGTATCTTGCCTGAGAGCAGAAAACCAAGACAAACAACAGAAGAAATGAAAACATATTTGAAATCAACAGGTATAATTAAGGGAAATTTTTTTAAAAAAGCTATAATTATCACTTGGAAGATAAAAGGAAACACTATCCATGAAAAAATTGTAAAAAGGCTAAATGAATAGAAGTTTAATAATATAAGAAATGAACTCTTGGACAAAAAGAACAGTAAAAGTGGGGGGAAAACACAAAAATAAAAATAAAAACAACAGGAGAAGGCCCTGAAAGATGAAGTTAAAGAACTCTAGGGAAAAAACGCAAAAAGCTAAACTAAAAGAAATTGGGAGGAAAAAATAAAATTTAGGATCAGTTTTTAGAAGGTCCAATTATCACATAGACAAATAACAGTTCTAGTTCTAGAAAAATAACAGTGTGTGTTTATGGTGGGGCAAGGTGGTGAAATTTCAATGAAATAATTCAAGAACATTTTCTAAAATTGAAGGACTTCCATATTGAAAATAGCCACTGAGATAGAAGTAGCCATCGAGAAGAACAAATTTGTATTTTTAAAGTCAGTGCTTAAAGTTATTACTCAACCTTTTTATTTAGCATCTAAGATGTCACTTAACCCAGAACCAAACAACAGCAACAATAACAAAGGCATAGGTAAATTTTTAATGAATTTTTAATTTTAAAATGTTATTGTTTAAGGGCTAAACTGTACTCTTGTGAAAAATTATTTATGTAGAACCACTTAGTGCCTCTCAAGGATGCCAGATAAACTTTATATTTCTTTTTGTTGTTTACAATAATTTATTTTCTCCTACCGATTATAGATAAAACTTAGTGATTATACCAGTAGCATAGTGCTAATAATTGAAGCGTATCTCCTCATGGAGTATTAATGCTTTAATCTTTGAATTCCAGAAGGAATACAATGAAATTGGCAAACCACCAAGGTAAGTTCTTAGCTGAGAAAGACATTAGGTTGGATGTAATGCCTGATTGTATAAGATTATGATTGTTTATATTAGTTCTTCATTCTCTATACTGAATTTTTAGTTTCATCCAATCCCTGATCACCATGTTCAGGTTTCCCAATGTACCTAGGAATACTTGACTAGCATAATGCTCACTGTTTATTCCTAGCTAAAACATCTATCATACTTACCTGCATTTATGAGAAGATAAATGCCTGTCAGTGGAGGACCCTCTAAACTGCCCTTTCCCTTTTCCTTTGAGGCCAAAAAAAAAGCTAAACCTATATGCTCAGGGCCCGATTTCACACTTTCTTGGGTTCTACCCTAATTCTCAGAATAGTTTACCACCTCCCAAGACAAAGGTAAACTGGCTCATCTCAATGCTCTAGTAGGAAACAAGGAAGCTAGGACGGCATGGAATGAATAGCATTTGATCTGTTTCCTTCTTTGCCATTTCCCAAAGAATCTTTTCTGCAGTGTTGCGATTGCCTTGATTTATTTAATAAATATACTTATTACACACCTACCATGATATTAGGCATTTTTAGTATGCACTGGAGAGTCAATGCTGAAGACTATTATCTCTATAGAGCATAGAGACAAGAGAAGGAGACAGACCACAGTCAAATAACAAAAATATATAAAAATCACAATTATGAGAGTGCTAGGATGGACTGTATGTGCGTCAGTTACTCCTTAGCACACACCCTTTCCCTTTTTGAAAGTTAAGACTTTGTCAGGGACAATAGAGGATTTGAGGCTGCGGAGAGGGTAGGTTCAGTGAGTAAGTGCAGATAAATATGGGAAACAGGAAGCAGAAGGAACAGATCATAAAGAAATATGCCTTTGACATAAGGAATAAGGTGATTTATTAATGATTGGAAGATATTTGTATTTCTGGGTAATTATACGTTAATGAATGCTCTAGAATAAGATTTTAAAATATCAATTTGGTAGGTGATATCATTGTCAAGTGAATCTATCCAAAAGGTTCGGGACAGCAGGATGCTGTGCTTTGAAGAGATAAAAAATGTCAAATGAATTTCTGGAGCCAGGTCTGACACTCTGTGATTGGAGACATCCTGGTGTTTCTGGAGACTATTCAGCCTTCTGTGAAAGAATGAATGGCTTTTCTAACCAACCTCCAGCAAGGGGACCTTGCGTGATCATCACAGTGAGAACAGATTCGGATTGTCTGTTTAGAAAAGAAACGCTGGCTGATAGAAAATGTTCATCAGAGGAATCTAAGGATAACATTGTGCTAACAGTTTAATAAAAACAAATTGTGGGGAGAGTAGACTCAGTTGTTCTCAGTCTTAATTCATGAGCTGATTTTAAATTAACTACTTGAAATGCCTATTAAAATTTTATAAATTTGTATTCCTTTTTAAATTCTCAGACTAATTTTTTAGTACTGCTTTCTGTTCAATGAAAGAGCACAGTAAGATCTCAGTAAGCATTTGTTGATAGATGAAAACATAGTTGTGTTTCAAAATATTACTACTTTTGGTATTTTTGATAATAAACTTCAGAATGTAGCAGAATCATACTGTAAATACGTAATTCTTACATTAGAGAAGAAGATGAAGAGAATTGCATAATATTAAAGATAAAGATCAAAGCAGAAAAATTGAATATGGTTTTTGGAGTCAGTATTGAGTGACCCATTTACAGTATTTATAACTTATTTTTTTCTTACTTAAAAACAAAAATAAAAAATTTTATCAATATTTTGGCAAAAAGCATTCAGGTATAGGTCAGCCATGTATTTCCTAAGCTGTGACTATAAAATTCTCACTGGATAAGCTACAAGTATTACCGAAATGTCAACTGAAGTCACACTGTCCTTAGATATCATAAATAAAATTAACTGTCCCGTCTCTCATCCCCTGGGAAATCCCATAGCTCTATAGACAGGATTGCAGTGAGTCCCAAGGCCTTACTTTCTCTCCACCGTCTGCTGTATTTTATCTTCCACCAAATTCTCAGTCTTATTTGAACTGCTGCTGTTCTGCTTTTTTGACCCAGGGTGGCATATACGTCTATGTGTTCCAGTACTTAAGAAATGCATGCAATTTTGTATATGAAAATTCTAACTCCATTTTTTAGGTTGCTCAAACTAAACAACTGGATGTCATCTTAACTCCTCTCTTTCTCTCACACCTTGCCTTTGGTCCCTTAGCAAATCCTATCAGCTCTACCTTCCAAACATATTCAAACTTAGCCCATTTCCAAACACCCCTTCTGCCATTCTGGGTTGAGCCCTCTAACTGGTCTTCCTGCCTGTACCTTTGACCCGCTTCTGTCTGTTCTCACCCAGCAGCCAGAGTGATTCTGTTTCAACACAACCTGCCACCTTTCTGTTTGAAATCCTCCAATGGCTTTCAGCTCGCTAAGCGCAGAAGACAGCAGCCTATGTGATCTGACTCTGTCACTACCTCTCTGACAATCTTCTAATGCTCACCCCATTTTTTGCTCAGCTGCAGCTTCACTGGCTTACAGGTTGTGCCTTGAACATCCAAGCACACACCTACCTGAAGGCTTTCATTTGCTGTTTCTTCCGTTTGAAACGCTCGTTCTTCCAGTTACTTTCATGGATAGTTCCATCCTTTTTAGATTAAAAGTTTTTTGGGTTTTTTTTTGGTAGTGAGGCCTTTCCCCCTAATGCTATCTAAAATTTAACACTCTCAACAAATGTTGGATGACAGAATTTTTTGGGCGTTCATTGTTTCTTCTGTTTCTTCTTCACTTCCTTTTCCATTTTCATTCCCCATTTCTCTTCTTGCTTTAAGAAAAGCATGATAGCTTTTTGATCTACCTTCTCCTTTCAGTTCATGCTTTTAGAACTAAATTTTCTCCTACAATGCAGTCTGTAGAGGAATTTAGTTAAAGGGAAAGAAACGGTAACATTAACTTGAAGTTCATGGTGATTTTAAGTGGTGTCTGTCTTGTCTCTCTCTCTCTCCCTCTCTCTCAACCTTAGAAAGGTTGGCATGTTAAGGTATTTTTTTCCACTAGCCCTGTCCTGCTATGGTGTGATTCTGGAAGTCGTTACCTCCTCTTTCTAACTATTACTTTTCCATTGGATTTTTCTATGGGAGTTCCCTTTTCTACTTGTCAATTGGTCTTTGGCAACAGTATTTTTGCCCCCACCTGCTCAGGCCAGAGGTGCAATGCTGCCCAGCTACACTAGAGCCTGAGTGCCCTAACATCCCCCTCTGGTTCCCTTAACCTTGCCCACATCTTGCCCACTCCTTCCCAGACTCCTTGCCAAGGTCCATCCAAAGGTCCCTTTTAAGTGTGTCACCTCTTTCTTTCAGGGACCCTGACAGCTATAATACTATTTTTTTTTAAAGACAGAAATAAAATTATGTACACAAATAGCAATAGCTTAGGGTCCTTATTTTTCCTAGAGAAGTCTGTGATATTGCTTAACCTTAGAAGTTGTTAAATATTCCAGGTAAATTCCAAGGGTAAACCCTACATATACAGAAAAAGATAAATATTTAAATTCTAAAGGAATGGGCTTGGAAAAAATAACAGAAATTAAATGCAGAAGAAAACAAGTATGGGAGGAGAAAAATAGTAAGATAAGTTAGAGTTACAATTAAAACCTGATATAATAGAAACAATTTAAAATATACCTATAAGTACAGATATATAAATGGACTTTAACCAGTTAAAAGACAGAAATTTTCAGATTAGATATTAAAAAAAAAATCCTGCCCTATCCAGTTTCCAAAGGACAGTTTAAACAAAAAACTTGGGAAAGTATACATATGTGGTAAATATTACCCCAAAAACTTCATGAAGAGAAGGACCATGTCTTTATTATTAAGCATCATATTAATATTCATGAATATAATAAATATACAGAATGACAAAGGAAAAGCATGAATAGGAATAAGACATTGGAAAGGTACCCAGGATGAACTCAGCTTACTGGAGAATTTTTCGATTGTTTCAGATTCAATTCTTAGCCCTGAAAGCACTTTATGTAGGCTTTTTAATCACAGCAATTATCCAAGCATATTGCGTGGTTGTATTTATTTAAATGTTGGTCTTTTCCTGAAAAGGAAACTCAAGGGCAGGGAATGTGTCAGATATTTCCTAGAAAGGCTAATTTGTTGGTTGAACAAAAGAAAGAATAAATAAACAACTCCACTAAAAAATAAAAACCTAGATATTATGAATTTCTGCTTCTTTAAGTCACTTACGGTGGGTGTAGTTTCTATACCATTGTCAACAGAAAAGAACCCAAATTCTATAAAATAATTTAAAGACGTTTACTCTGAGCCGACTATATGCGACCATGGCCTGGAGAGCCATGCCCATGAAGCCTTGAGTAAGTGGTGTCACCATGGTTAGGTTACCATTTGGTTGTATACATTTTAGGGAGGCAGGAATTAAGGGATTTGTTAAGTAAATCTATGACCTGTAATTGTGGTTTAACCTTTGTCTTACATGGTCTTAGGCTTGTTAATTATTTGTATCTTATTATTACAAAAAATAATAGGGACAGGGCAAAACCAGGTGTGTCTAACCTCTCTTCTTCTCATGGCTGGCAACTCAGCTTTAAGATTTTGCACTGGGGAGGCGGTCCCCACTGGCCAAGAGGCAATCCATTTAGTCTGCTGTGGGGGCTTAAGATTTTATTTTAGTTCACATTATTTTCTTTTGTAAGATGCCTCAAACGCAAACTCTTGAAGATTCAGTAGTAACTACAATTTTTATGCTATAAATAAAAATTGTTTTCCTATCTTTTACTTACTCTTATCAATAAAAGTATCTATTTTAACTTCTAAAATGTCTTTATAGAGCAATTATACTAAAAAAAATCACAAAATATTTAACACATGTGAGTTATATTTAACTCATGCTAGTTTTGAGCCCAGGGCCTCATGAAGCATATGTAACTCACATGTCTCTTTACCTTGGGAGCCATGTGGTGTGCAGGCAACTCATGCTGCCATGCTGTAGCATACATGTTACATGATGGGTGGCCCTCTGGGCAAAACCCTACAGTTGATTCATGAAAATCTTACTTGTTAATGTTCTTATTGTTATAATTAATATTGACAATTTAATTGCATATAACTCATGCACAGAAAACAACAGAAAATAACAAATTTTTTGTTAAATTAGAAAGGATCATTTTGTTTTCAAAGTTTTTATTCTATTTTCATAATAAAGCACTGTAGCCCTGAGGGGGAAAAAATGTTATAGTGTGGCAGTCAATGTGTTAAAAAGCGACAAAATATATACGAAGAGCAGAAGCATATGTGTTTATGGGAGTGATCAGACACATTGACAGCTCACACCTATTCAGACATGTCTTTGTTTGCAAATGAGGTTTGATGTCAAACCTTTGAAAAAAAACTTCCAATTTTCAGAACTTTGTTATTTTGGAATGCTGGGTAAGGACTGTGTATATGTTTATTAATTTAAAAATATATATATATTTAAGGAAACAGTATCAAAATATATACAGGGAAATATATTCACTATCTTATTGGAAATTTTCAACATATTGATCTCAATTTTTAATAAATTGAATAAATAATAATTCAATGAATATATAAAAATCTTTGAATAACACAATTTGAAGCTTGATATATTAGATTATAATTATGTATTAAAATTGTGTATCTAGCAATTAAAGAGTATAGATTTTCTTCTAATGCACTATCATCTTGAAATAAAGTACAAAGCATCAGAAATTTCAAAGAATAGATCTCATTCAAACCATGATCTCTAAATACAGTCAAAGTAAGTTGGAAGTTAATATATCATAAAGTCTCTATATGTATTCTAAATAAAAAGGCTGGAGTGGCTATTTAAAATCAGATATACTAGATTTCAAAGAAAACAGCAGTAACAGATATAAGAGAAATGTTTCATAATTTCAAAAGGAACAATTCATGAGAAAAGTGTAACAATTATTAATGATATGCATAAAGTAATATATCCTCAAAATATATGAAACAAAAATTGACATAACTAAAGAAGAAAATAGACAATTGCAAACCTAGAGTTGAAGATTTTGGCACCCACCTCTCAGAAATTAGTAAAAAACTATACCAAGAAAAAGCAGTAAAGACAGAAGATCTGAGCCATACCACCAATAACCTTGATCTAACTGATCATTAGAGAACACTACATCCAACAACTGCAGAATAAACATTCTTTTCAAATGCATGTGGTATATTTACCAAGATAGAACATTTTCTAGGACATAAAATAATTCTCAATAAATTTAAAAGAATTCAAATCATACAAAGGAGTATATTCTCTAACTACAAGAGAATTTTAGATTAGAAATCAAAAATAAGATGTATTTTTAAATAACCCAAATATTGGAAAGTTAAACACCTAGCATACAATCTAGCCACTCCAAGTCTGAGTATTAATCCCAGAGAAACAAAAACATACATATTCCTATAGAAAGACTTGTACACAAGTCTTCATGGTAGCTTTATTTATAATAGCCCAAAACTTGCCCAATTAGCCAATCTATTTGATTGGAGCTCTGATATTCTACATAGCTCTTTGCAGATGATATGGAGGCTGGATTTTGTTCTAGTACATTTAATGATGTGCTGAATTAGGCGTAAGAAAATCTCCAGAACTATGTCATCACCAATTACCTATCTCCAGGCATCACTGATGTCCTAGAATTTCGTAAGGTATTCCTTACTCTCTGGTTTAAGTCTCAATACTATTAATTCCTACTGGAATCACAATTGTACTTGCAACGCCTGTTGAACTCTGCAAACTGGTCATCCAACATGTCCTTTTGGAGGCTAGTCTCAGCAAATAGTCTGTGCATCCAAGTTTCCTTTCTGATTTGTTGTAGCACCATCGCAATGTCTGTTGGCCTATGAATGGTGAAGTAACAGATGCCTCCTCTATAAGGTCACTTAAGTTTAAAGAGTAATAAGAGTATTCCCACTGGAGAATAGGCTTCCTTTTAGTTCATCTAATGTTGGTATTTTATGGGTTTCTTGAATTCCAAACCTGATCATTAGAGGCAGCTATATTTGCTACAGAATTTTGAAGAACTTATAAATGAGGAAAAGAAAGAACATAGGCAAAGGAACCGGCTAAGAATAACAGGAGTTAGATGGCAAATATAGAAAAGATCTCTCCATCTGAGAAAGAAAAAAGGAAAAACAGATCATATAAATGCACCATAGAGAACTTCAAAACAAGTCTCTGAACATATTATGTTCTATAAATGATCAGCAAATACTTTAGTAAAGTATTTAAGTCATACCTCCACTTATTTCTTTTTCTACTTTTGTTCATTTGTTTAAGCATTAGGTACAGAGCATTGAGTTCATTAGACTGCAGTTCATGGCACATATTAGTCCTTAGACGGGGAAAGTGCCCTCTCTTGCCTGATTGATTTTCTTCCATCTCCATTCTTCCTTCTTATTCTTCTTGCCATTATAGACAATGATTCTAATTTTTGAAATATTTATCTTTCTATTTGTTCATGTTCTTGCAAAATTATTATTACTATGTTTATGTATCTTTGATTTGTTTACATAAGACTGTTATACATCTAATTCTGTTTCTTAGAAACAGAGACAGATACTAACAGAGATGAGACAAGAAATAATTTCCAGGACAAAAGCATTGGAGAGAATATGATGAATTCAGTTCACTCAATGTCTAACTAAACAATTGAGTTCTTTGAAATATACTCATGTCCAATAAAAAGAAAAATATGCCTTTAAAGTTTTCTTAAATACGTTTCTTTTTCTTGCCACAAAACAGGATTCCAAACAAAGGGAGTATGATTGATTTTCATTATCTTTTTATCCTGATTACATATGCACTGTGGTTATTAAAATGATAGATGAAAATTGCCTCACTCTTTTGCACAGGGAATATATAAGAAATTATAAATAGAAGGCAAACTAACACAATACCACATTGTTGACTACAAGCTACCTGGTTTGGTAGATCACTGGGCTACTCTGATAAACAGATGGTTCTCTGGAGTAAAGAGGTAATTGAATCTTTAATATACCAAAGAACTAAACAGGTTAGTCTTCTCTGCAAAAATCTCAAATGAGGGAAATAATAGCTAACTCCCTATCTACATTCAAAAATGACTGCCTGATGGAAACTGCATATTTGCTGGTATGGAGGACCTCTGAGAAAACACCAAAAGCCCAAATATCCCTCCTCCAACTATCTATGAAAACATACCCTCTTCTCATTCTGGATAAGGACAATCTGCCGAGGTCAGACAAATTTGAATTCCTCCTAGCCTTGTAGCATAGGTTATGGTAAATTTGAGGTAGAGCCACAAAAAGAAAATATCTCAGAGACCAAAGTCAGAAGTTCCAGACTAGGGAAAGCTGTGTACAACACCCAGATCCCTCTTGGTAGAAAACCTTTCTGCTCCATCTGCCTGGACACAACCTTCAGTTAGCAGCCCTTCAGGGATCACTTTGGTTTCGGAGAGCTTCCTTGCCCAAGGTCAACCCTCTTCCCACATTGGACTGTATCCAATGACTGATATATGTAAGACTATAAAAGCATGGTCTCATCTCATTTCTCAACTTGGGAGAATTCTGAAGGGTCTTTCTAGTTTCAGAGCTCATGGGATAGCCAAGTTTGTTGCTGGGTCTACCTCACAGCTCAGCTTCTCCCTTTGTTTCCTTCCCTTCTTTTTCCCTCCTTAAAGTCACTCCTTATTCAACAGTCCGCTTGTTATATCTAAAATGCAGATTTAAGAGGGCTTCCTTACAACCAATAGCAATTTGGAGAATGTCTTGTCATTTAGATGCTTATTTATTTATTTATTTTTTTTGTGGTAGAATCTAGTAGAATTAATTATTCAGCTTAAACATACATTAATAAAATTTATTTCTATGTGCTCTTCTTTATGGATAAGACATATTTAAAGCATCTGTCAGATTAAATAGCTGAAAGAAAATGGTATTTTTGTGAGAGTTTAAAAAATATTTAGTTATGAAATCTCTCACGAATTGTAGCATACAGAATTTGGTTTTTTCTTGCTGGCGTTAGGAATACCAAGTGATCGCAAAGACCCATATGTGAAGGCCAAGTCATTGAATCAAATTCTTTGGTCAAAAATGTGTCTTGTGTTCCCTTTACAATTTGGTAATCACAAAACAATTCTAGACAAATCAAGAGTTTTATAGGTAAAGTATAATAAATTGGTGGAAAAGATATGTATTCATATGTAGCAAATCCACATTATAGCCTCAGCTTAATAACTGGAATACATTCCCATAATGCGACCCTTTCTCCTTGCCATTTTAGCCTGTCAAATTCAGAAGGTGAAATATCTCCACAAAAATCTTTATTGGAATTGGGCATATATCTAGCTATTAGGTCATAGTACCTTAAAGGGTTAAAGTAATATTATTTAGTTAATATCTGAGTGCCTATTATTGGACAGATGAAAAATTAGATGCTGGGGAAAGAGATTTGAAGACATCCATTTCCTGCATTTTAAGAGGCTCTAGTGAGGAGATACAGAAAGGTAGAAATGTCATATAAGAAATAAGCACTGCAACAGAGTAGAGCTGAAGGAAATTTAATCCAGACTGGGATAAAGGTAGGGGTCACTCATGTATTGATGGGCACTTGGGTAGTTCCCACATCTTTGCAATTGTGAATTCTGCTGCTATAAACATTCTAGTGCAGAGGTCTTTTTTTACAGAATGTCTTTTGTTCTTTTGGGTAGATGCTCAGTAATGGGATCGATTGATGGATCAAATGGTAGTTCTACTTTTAGCTCTTTGAGGTAGCTCCATATTACTTTCCATAGAGGTTGTACTAGTTTGCAGTCCCACCAACAGTATACGAGTGTTCCTATCTCAAACCTAAACATTTGTACCTCTGTAATATTCTGAAATAAAAAAAAAAAGGTAGGGATCAGAAGTAGGACATGGCGCTCAAGATAACTTAAACCACTCAGAAGAAGTAAAAAATTGGATAAATTTGGAAAGAAAGGAGTTATCCAGGAGAAATATGGGAGGAAGATTCTTCCAGACATACATAACTAAATACACAAAAAGCCCAGAGTTAGAAATGTACATTTTGCCAAAATTCAAGAACTTCAGTAAAGGTAGAGATGGGTGAACAAACCATAACATTGAAATAGGGGACTAGAGACTAGGTAGCAGCCAGTTCTTGAGGACTTTTAGGTGTAAAAACAGGTTGTTTGGATTGTATTCTGAAGGCAAAGAGAAGATCTTAAAGGAAATTCACATAGTCAAATTTGTGCTTTAGAAAGAATGCTAAGAGAAGTGACAGAAAAAAATTAGAACAAATAAGTTCCCAGTAAATTTGCTTCTTATATAATGGCCAAAAAACATATAAAAAAATGTTCATCATCTCTAATTATTAGAGAAATGCAAATCAAAACCACAATGAGATACCACCTAACCCCAGTGACACTGGCCTCTATCAAAAAATCCCAAAACAACAAATGCTGGCGAGGATGTGGAGAGACAGGAACACTCTTACACTGCTGGTGGGACTGCAAATTGGTGCAACCTTTGTGGAAAAGAATTTAGAGATTCCTCAAAGAGCTAAAAATAGAATTACCATTTGATCCAGCAATAGCATTATTAGGCATCTACCCAAAGAGCATAAGACATTCTATGATAAAGACATCTGCACCCGAATATTTATGGCAGCACAATTCACTATTGCTAGGTTGTGGAAACAACCCAAGTGCCCATCAATTCATGAGTGGATTATTAAAATTTGGTATATGTTTGCAATGGAATATTACTCAATTTTAAGAAATGACAGTGAGTTAACACCACTTATATTATCCGGGATTAAGCTTAAGCCCATTATGCAAAGTGAGGTGACACAAGACCGCAAAAATGGGCCCCACTTGTACTCGCCATCAAATTGGTATTGACTGATTGACACTACGGTGCTTAAGTGGTGGTGGTGTTCACTGGGGATTTTGGGGGTTGGGGGTGGACCCACATCCAGGGGATGTGGTGGGCACTGTGAAGGGGAGGGGCATGCTTGACGTGTATTTGGGGATGGGTATTAGGGGTCTCAATGGGGGGTGGGAAATCGTCTAAAACTGATTCATGTGAATAGCTGTACAACTTGGTAAAGTTACTAATAACCATTTAATTGTACACTTGAAATGGAGTAAAGACATGATATGTAAATTATACTTCAATAAAGACAAAAAAATTATATGGAAAAGTAGAGATACTAAAACAGTAAAACAGTTTTAAAATTCAAGAATTTATAGCTCCTTGAATTTACAACTTACTATAATGCTATAGTAATCAAGAGATTGTGCTACTGGTGAAGTGAGAGATACAAATCAATAGAACAAAACAGACATTTCTGAAAATGCCACACAAAGAAGACCAATTGATTTACGACCAAGGTCTAAAAGCAGAAGACTATTGAGGGAGTCATCTTTACAACAAAATGATGTTGGAACAAATGGACATCAATATGTATGCATTTGAACCCTAATAATAATTTCATACTTTTATAAAATCAACTAAAATAAATGGTAGATATAAATGTAAAACATAAAATTATGAAAGTTTTAGGAGAAAATGGAAATTTTCATGATCTGGGGTTTGGCAAAGAGTTCACAAACATGACACCAATAGTACATATAAATCATGAAGAAATTATAAATTAGAGTTCATCAAAAATTAAAACCTTTTTTTTTGTGTGAAGAATCTGTTAAGTGAATGAAGACGCAAGCTATAGACTGGAAGAAATTAATTGCCTGCCACATATCCGACTAAGGACTTGCATGAAGGAAAAATAAACGTCATTCAAAATTCAGTGGTGAACAATAATCAATCCAATGGGAAAAATGTGGGGAGAGCAGAGGCAACAGATGCCAACAGACCTCAACGAAAGAAAGTGTGTATATATGTGGGAGACAAAAGCAAAGAGAATATGAGAATATGTAGAATACAGATATTAATAAATGTATTTCCCCATTAGGGAAGTAAATTTACAGTGAGATTCTACTACATAGTTATTACAATGGTTTAAAAATAAGAATTATGATAATATCTAGTGCTAGTGAGTATGCAAAGTAAATGGAATTCACACACATAGCTCATTGGAATGCAAAACTTACAGCCACTCTGGAATATAGTTTTGAAGTTTTTTTTATAAAGTTATCATACACATATCATATGACTTAGAAATACCACTTGTCTGATTGGCCCTAGAGAAGTTAAAAGTAGTATTTACACAAAAGCCTGTACACAAATGTTTACAGAAGTTATTTATGAAACTGAAAAATTGAAAACAATCCAAATATCTGTCAAATGGTGAATGGGTAAACAAACTGCAATGCATTCATACGACGGAATAACACTGAATGAAAAAGAGATATACTTACATTTAGATGCACTAAGACATTTGCTGACAGCAGGTTCTGTTGACACACACAATTTGGACGAATCTTCAAGTCTACATAAAAGAAGTCAGTGTCAGAAGGTCACTTATTATATGACTCCATTTATATGACTTTCTCAAAAGACAAAACTATAATGACTGTGAACACATCAGTGCCTGTTCAGGATTAGGAGTGGGGCAAGCGTGTGACTGCAAAGGAGTAACAAAAGGGTGTCTTTGGAGTTGATGAAACTGTTCTGTATCTTGATTATTTCAGTGTTTACATGAATATACACATATGTAAAAATTCATAAAACTGTACTGTATGATCAAGTCACTTTTACTCTATGTTAATTTAAATAGAAAAGCAGTATTAATTGTAGTGTAAAGTGATAATATGATTTTATTACATAAGTAACTTAAAGGCTGTCAATTTCCAAATTCATGTTTTAACTTGGATCTCTCTTTTAAATTCTATACCTGAGTATCCAATTAATTACCTGTTTGACATCTCAGGAAATCATGGGACTGAAGTGTCCCTGAATTACTCAAATAAAACAGGATTTTAATCTTCCCAGTCTGCATTCCCCATTTCTGAGCTTCCTCCTGTCTTTTCTAATTCAGAAAAGAGCACTATCTGCTACCCAATGTCATATGGCAGAAACAGTAATTCCATCTTGGCATCTATCTTTCATCTAACATTGAGCAATTCACCACATCTTCTTGGCTGTATCTTCATTATATACACACACACGCACACGTGCATTTAATTTCTATTCCATATTTTAGTCCTAAGGAGCTACAGCTCTTGCCTACCATTTTGTAGAAGTCTTCTAACAGGTTTTTGTTTTGTTTTGTTTTGTTTTTGCTTTATCTCCTAATCTCTTTAAATTTATTTTCTAACCAACACACTGATGAATGTCTCAATGTTTTATGTGGATATTAGCAGCTATTGCTTAAAGCTGTCAATAAATTTGTATTAGATTATAATAAAATGGTAAAACAATTAAAGAAGCTATTATCCCTTACATGATCTGGCTCCTGCTAGCTTCTCAGCTCTCATTTCGTGCAACTCTCTTGGTTACTACTTATTAGGCTCTCTCTTTAATTACCTTCTTTCATTTTCCTGATTAAGGGAAGCTCTCGCAATAAGTGTCCTCACCGTGTTGGTCTCTGCCTATTATACTTTCTCCACACCTACACTATGCCTGTCTAACTGCTGCCCATCACATAAATATCTGCCTAACAGCTATTTTCAGAAAAGACCCTTGACTCCCATCTTCCAGAGAAGCAACTAATTATGTTCTTTCATGTTGCCAGTTACTCCCTTCAGCGCACTATGACATTATATAATTACATACAATGTTGTTGATTTTAAAATAACTGAATTATTAGTGGCCAGTGAGTTCTAATAATACAAGAACCACAAAGTCTATTTTACTTACATCTCTGGTCACAGTCCTTAAAACTACCTGCATATAATAAGCTTTAATATTAAAATTAATTAATATGTGCGTTTTTAAACCGGTTACTTTTGTACCATACTATTAATAGTGTGTTTCTCTGAGAGTGACAAGATTGAAGAGGCATATATTTCAACATTTACCTAATGTAATCGTTTAAAATATGAGTTGATTTTACAAATAAATTTAAATCTATTGATACTCTTGCCAATAGTAGAATTGCTGTTTGCAATGAGTAAAACATTTGTGCCTACAGTTTTGTTTAAATAAAGTAATCTAACATTGTTATGATCTAAAAACACTCATAGAAGTTAACAATTTAGGAATAAATAACTCTAATGTTTATGTCCATCTATCCTTGGTTTATTTTTTACATAGCATGTCATGATGACATATGATATACAAATAGTGTAAGATTTGTTTTTTTTAAGTTTACACTAGAAAATTAACTTCATCATGCCTTATTTAAAAAATGTAGTATATTAGTGAGAATTGTATATTTTAAATAACATAAAGTCTACTTTAAACCACAATAAACAAGTAGTGTATAATGTTACTAAAACATGTAACTAAACATTTAGAATTAAGGTCTTTGAAAATTTTAAAAACTTTTCAGGCTTTTGGATTGTTCTGAGTGTTTCATGCTTTCAACTCCTAGGCTTACTGTCTGCTAGGTACACTTTACAAATATGGAAGCTTTTCTCAATAGGGGGCACTTCCTTATTACAAGGCATTGATCAGGATAACAACATTATCTCATTGCTCATCCATGAGGAAAAGGGAATGTAAGAGACAATAATTACCTCCAGTCAACAATTTATACATGTTATTAACAAATATCAATTATTAACCAGTATTTGATGAAATGTAACCAAATAGAGAAAGGCATCCTTACTTAAACCAATCACTGTGTTCAAGGCAAATCCGTGGACTGCCTAGAGGATAAGAGTTGTGGATTAATATCTATCGCTATAGGCTAATGGAATTCCCTCTTAAATCTGAGATGGAATGAATTTCATTTAAAGTACTACGTGAGTGCTATACAATGTGAGTGTTGCCTCGAAGAAAGAACATCTGAAGGCTGTAGGAAGGAAAAAGTAAACATACAAATATTTGAAAAGCCAGCCTTAATAGATTTGGCTGCCAATAACAAATCACAGGCAATCATATGAAAATTTGACAAATTAGCTTATGAAATACAACATTCAAAATACTTGTTTATTCATATTCAATAAGAATCTTTTTAAGATGCAGTCATTTATTTTCAGTAAAAACAGCTTTCATTAAGATAGAACCTATATCACTCAAATATATTTGGTTTCAAAAGCCCATTAGTTTTGACCCAAAATCACAAACACTCACAAAGATGATGATTTATTACCAAAAAATTGGATTTTTCTCCTAAAATTTATCTATAAAAATGTGTATATTTGATGCTAAAATTATAATGTACAAGAGTAAGAGAAATTAAACATATTAGATTAAAACAGTAATAATATAAATGTTTTATCTCTACATTCTAATTAGAGAATTGCTATATATCACATTACTATAGTCTGTTATTTTTATATACAAGTCTGCATCATATAAAATGAATTATGTAACACACATTCTTTCCTCAATGAATTTTACATATTGCATACATAAAAATGATAAAATGCAAACACCTTCATATAATAAAACATAATTTTAATTACTTTATTTTTGCTAGAGTAGGCTTTTCATAAGTGGAGAATTCGTGACACATATAATCCTATCTTCTAAATCTAATTAACTTTGTAGAGGAGGTTTTATAGTATTGTGTTGTGTAGAAGAAAGACTATGACTTGCATGATGCACATAAATAAAGATGATTTTCTGAAGATCCTCTCCTTTTAAAACAATGAGATATCTATTCAAAACACATTAAACTGGGCCCTTTGTGCAACTAATCATTCAACACTTTGTTTGGGTGGCTATTCTTTCTTTCATGCTAAAAATTGCTGTGTATTAGTTGTTTGCCTTCGAAGTTTGTATGTTGGCTTCACATAAAATTTGATTTTGTTGCTATAGCGATCGCTACAGGGAAAGAAAAATAAGAGGAGGAAAATTAATCTGCCTTCTAGTTTAGGCTCCTAGAGTGCACCCCCTGTGTGTGAGTGCAATAATTAAGTCTCGTTTACTGTGTTTTCTGTAAAACTTTTGATGTACCTGATGATATCATAGCTGCCTGATTGATTTTTCAGGTAAGGGAAACAACCAAAATTAATTGTCCTAATCTTCACTTAAGGACAACACATACATTTGAGCTGAAGCAAATAGTTTCCCTTTGGTTTTAAACAGCTGGACATTTTAAATTTCAATTTCATTTCTTTTTATGTATTACAAGAAAACATATTCTCAGGGAAGGGAAAATTGTTGTAATCCACAGGTTGAGATTTTGGATGTGGAGCATGAAATGGGCAGAACAAAAGGATTTGCTCTTAAATTAATACATCTTTTTTTCTCATACAAAATGACAGCAGGAAAAGAAAAAGCTTTTCATATCAAGAAGCTGTGTTTAAAGGAAGATGTAGTTTAAATTAGATATAATATTTTAAATTCTAATAGCAAATGATTTTTAAAAAATAATTTTACTTTTTTCTCAGATTTTAATGAGAAAGATTTAATACACATATTAATCATCTACAAAGTACTGTATAGAACTATTTAAAATCAATAAAAAGAAAAAAATAATTTCTAAAATGTATTAGTCCTTTTGTGGCTTTGTATCTATTGCTAGTTTAACATAGATTTATATAAAAATTCTGCACATATTACATCATGGCCATGAGGTCCTATTGAATAATCAAAGAAAAATAATTTCTGCCTTCAGAAAATAATCAACTGTGGATACCCAGTCATAATATATGTT
Source organism: Lepilemur ruficaudatus (assembly GCA_963574885.1). Classification (NCBI taxonomy): domain Eukaryota; kingdom Metazoa; phylum Chordata; class Mammalia; order Primates; family Lepilemuridae; genus Lepilemur; species Lepilemur ruficaudatus. The sequence continues at coordinate 5,319 of CAUYRT010101579.1, read as the reverse complement.
AACATTTACTGTAATTATCTAAAACCAACATACAATGTTCTTTCAATCTACCCATTAATTGCTTTACTTGTTCTCCATTCCCAGTTTCGTTTTATACCCTTGAACTATTCTTATTTTTTGCCACTATTTTGTTACACTTACATCCTTTCATTAAAACAGAATGCTTAGCCTCTCATTTTCTAGACAAAATAGAGAACATTACCCATATAATCTTCTATAATCCACTATGTTGCAATTATACAATTTATATAACAATGCCTCCCCACCTAGATTTTTCTCTACGTCACAGAAGGAAAGAGCTCTCCTTCTGTTTGAAGTCAGTCTTTGCACCTAATTTTCTTAATTCCTTCCTTCTCAGAAGGCTATAGACATATACAAATCTCTTTAACTCCCCCTGATTCAATTTTTAATTTCATCTAGTTTTCTACTTATATATCCTTTTCTTTATCAACCACATTTCTAACAAGATAATGTTTATTATTAAGTCCCTGAAGAAACGTACATGTCCTGGATGTTTTCCTTTTCCCTAACAATGTTAAATATACTCTGCATAACACAGAATAATTTCTAATAATGTCTTAAACATCCTTTGAAAATCTCTGTAACCACTTATAGATTACTCCTCTATTTGGCCAGTTATAGAGGCTAATATAAAATTTATCTAAAATAAGTTTCTTTCTCCTACATTTATTCTTAACCAGAATTCATTTCCACTGATTATTTATATTCAACTCTTTTCTCTTCTTCCATAATCTCCTTCAGTATAAACTTTCTGAGAAAGACAAAAATTTTTATAATCTTAGATTGAGAACCACACTCTAAATCAACATACAAAATCAAACTCAATCTCTTAAGTAACCGTTTGGTAACAATTTAGACAGTAGCTATGGTAGATACTAAGGCTCACTTCTATATTTTTGTTATCCAGAATATGGTAATAATAGGTATTTAGGAGAATCATGAAGTCTATCTTTCAAACTATCACACTTTTGAAAACAAAAGAAACTCTTCTAATAATTATGTCAAGGCAACAAATTAACATTAGGAAGTATGGTCACCCTGTGAAACTGATCTGCTTTAAGTTTTCATTAGATTTAAATATTTTCTCTGTGAACTCTGAAAGAGCCAATCCTTCAAAAGAACCTGAGTGGCTAACTGGGCATAAATTTAAAACAGAGCCAGCCAAGGGGTACACAGAGGTATTTTGAATTCCCAGAAAACCACACTCTTTTAATTTTGAGAATTTCATAAGTCTTGTTTCTCTTTATGTCTCTTGAACCAGTCAATAGACTGTGACCTGCATCAACCAATTAGAACTCAGCAAACATCAACCAATCAGAACTAAGCAAGTTTGTATCCTTTGTTTGCAGACCGAAGTGAAAAACTTGGGTGGAAACTTTTCTATAAAATATAATCCTAGCCTTTGTTTTCTGGGAACACATCTTGTACAGAAGGTTGTGTCTCCCTGGTTTGCAAAGTGTTTACTTGAATAAAGATTCTTGATTTTTCTTAAAAGAAAATATTTTTCAGTGGATTTGTTGATCTCTCATAGGCTCTACATTTTCTTGGCCAATGATATTTGTATTGGGATTTCCGGTGTTATTTCACTGTATTTTTTCATTTTTTTCTTATGTGGGTTTTCAAAGTGTAGTCATCTAAAAACTTTGAGTTCAGCGTGAAAACAAATTCCAAATGCCAAAGGCACATACATCATGGCATTTACTGTGCAACCTCAATAACCTGATTTGAAGTATAGCCTTGCAGTCACTATGTATAACAACTTAGCTCATATACAAGATGATATGGTATTGAATGCCATGGCTACTTCTAATAATAGTCTGCATCACTCTAAATGAATGTGAGAAAGAGAGTAGGTCCAATCGCTTTGTTTGATGATTTTTCTAATTGGCATAATTGTCAGTGAAATCTTCCTTTTCTTCAAGAGTTTGCAAGGCATTTAGATTCACCTAAAAGGCTTTCCCATATTTATTTATTATGAAATATTAGCAAGTTTTCTAAGTAGTTTCACAGATACAGGAAGATAGCTAGTCAAAATTTTGCACACAACACACATATACATGGATGTACACACATACATAGGCACACAAATAGTGATATTCCTATATAATTTTATATATGTAAATTGATATAAAATTTAAACTATTAGTTATACATTAATATCTCTGAATTTATATAAGAATGAATCACTTTTTAAGTGAACAAATGTTGCTAAAATAATATTAGAAATAAAATAATTAAATTTTGAATTATGGTTGCCCTAATTCCTGATAATTAGGAGTTAGATTTTGTCAAAACAAATTAATTGCCACCAAGACAAATCCAAATCATGCAAAGACATGCTTTCATGCTTTGTTTTTTGTTTGGAAAATAAGTAGGACAATAAAATATAATGTAATTAATATACGTTTCTTTCTGTTTATACAGATGGTTTTTTATGTTCTAAATATCATAAGATTAATAAAATAATATTGTATTATACATTTGTGCAAAATCACAAATGTATACAGTGCAAATACTAAACTTGACTTTTTTCCAAATGCTTATTAGATCACTATTTATCAAATTGAATTATTTATAGTATTCAGAGATTTTATTAAAACATGAACAGTTTTTATATCTCTTAATTGTAAAACAAAGCAGTCTCAGTTTCTGTTTTAGGAAGAATCAATTTATGTAAACAGAGAGGAAAATCATATTCACGCTAAAAAATATAGCTAATTAAAAGTCATGCATTTAAACATAGTAGGCTAATATTTGTGCAGACTATATTAGTCATAAAATGCTATTTCTAAAAATATACTGAAGTCTTACAAATCTTAAATCAAATCTTAAAAATATTAACATCCAAAGAAATACCCAAACACTGATGTTCACTCACAATTTTTATTTCTGAATTTTGCTATTGTGTTTAATTTGAAATTCACTATATTTTAAAGAGAAAATGGAAATAAATATCAGGACTATGTTTACATGAGGGCAGTCTGTGGATTATGCAGACTGTATGTTCCCACATTGTGGCTGGAATAATATTAACTAATTCCCTAGCAAATATGTATTCATCAGCCTCATGAAAGTCCTTATTAATTCCCTACACACCTTACATTATTTCCTAATTAGTAACTAAAAATGTCAAAGCCAATTGGGAAAAGCTGTACAAATTAAAAATAAATGAATTATTAGCATTAGTCACCAAATGGAAAGGAAAACCAAAATTGTTTCTCATTAAGTGGCATAGGATACTGCTAACATTCATAATGACTTTAACTATATTTAGATTAGTAAGTGGATAATAATTTTCCTAATGGTAAATTTTAATTAGGCATGAGTTAGTCTTAAAAATAAGAAAGATTATTTCTTATATGAATGTAAGTCAATTTGTTAGGTAGGTACCAAGGGACCTCCAAGACTTTTCTATGGGCAAAAGTGGGTGCTTTGCCTCTTGCTTTGGTGCTGCCTCCAGCAATTAATTACCCCATCCAGGCCTCTGAAGAGGGGAAGAAGGACAACCCCTACACCCCCCAATCTACCTGGGGGGAGGAGGAAGCCCTGCTAATCTGCAAAAGAATGCAGGAATCCCCAGCCTGGAGGCCAGGCAGCCCAAGCACAATAGGATTTAGAAAGTGACCTAGAGTAACCTAAGGCTAATTATCCTGTTGTTAACTGTCCATCAGAGTGATTCCGTGGTGACATGGAAAGCATGAGGAAGTCTCAATCCAGACACTATAAAACAGGACCCCAGACCATAATCAGAGCCATTTTGTTCCAATAGAGGGGTCCATTCGTTGTCTGTGACAAAAGTGTCTTGCTCTTGTTCTGTAAAGCTATATCTTGCTCTTGCTCTGTAAATCTATTTTGTCCTTCCTCAATAAACTTAGTTTCACGCTTGCCTTGCTTTTGGTGTGTGGTCATTCTTTGGCCAAGAGCACACCAAGAACCAAGAACAGAACAGACTACGACTATGACTGGGCAAATCTGCATATCTATCTATCTATCTATACACATACATACATGTATATGTTCATTTTCTAATGAAAAACCAAAAAACCTTGGGGATTAAGCAACCTGTTATATGCAGAACATAATCTAATAAAGGAATAATTGCAAAAATCATCAAAGGAGGAAATAAATCTATTTTTTTTGTGTATTCCATGTGTCTAAACATTATATAATAAAGCTATACTTTAGATGTATTATATTTGCCCACCCAGGTGAATTTAATGATCTACTAATTTAAGTATTTTTTTTTTTTTAGAATAGGCAGAGAGGTGACATGGCTAAATGACAATTATTAAATTATACTAGAAATGAAAAATGAGAGAAAAACAAACAAGGCAAGAAAACCAAAATCAAAGCAACAAATCGTAAAAATCTTACTATACCTATAGATTCCAAAACAAGTAATATATGAATGTGTTCAATACAAGCATATTACTTAGTATCCAAAGAAAAGAGATGATGTGCACACTTTCAAATTGTGAGCTAGGAAAGCCTTTACCTGACATAAAATATAGATATTTTAAAGACAAATATTGGTAAAATGGAATGCAAATAAATACTGAAAATTATGTGGCTAAAAAAACCAAATGTATTTTAAAAGGCAACAATCAGCCTAGAGAAAAATGTTGCAGCAAATTGCCAAGAAGAGTTTACATGCTTTACCTATAGCTTAGTCATATATAAACATTTATATATATATGTATATGTCCATATATAATATACCACAACAGAAATAATAGTGTGCTTGTATATTACATATATTATACATAATAGGCTAAAATAGAAAAATTATACAAAATCAGGAATGCACACAATTAACAAACAAGTAAAATGTCCAATAAAAATTGCTCATATATACCTTATTTGTGTGTATTATATAGATCTTAATTTTTGACATTTAGTTATGTTTATTACATTAAGAGAAAAAACAAATTATTAACAATGTTTCTTCATAATTTTTTAAATTTTTTTGTAAGGCCATTATTGATGTCTTTTCTTACATTCCCAATTTTCCTAATTTTTGTCTTCTTTTTTTACATGGTCAGTTTAGCTGAAGATTTGTCTGTTTTATTATTTTTAATATATTCAAAGAATTGTATTTTTTCTCTTTATATTTTTTGTTGTCTACGTTAGTAATTTTTGCTTTAATTTTTACTATTCTTTTTTTTTTTTTTTTTTTTGAGACAGAGTCTCACTCTGTTGCCCGGGCTGTAGAGTGCCATGGCATCAGCCTAGCTCACAGCAACCTCAAACTCCTGGGCTCAAGCAATCCTTCTGCCTCAGCCTCCTGAGTAGCTGGGA
>CAUYRT010101578.1:0-11426 GCA_963574885.1 Lepilemur ruficaudatus | reverse complement strand
GGCACTTGGGTTGTTTCCACGACCTAGCAATAGTGAATTGTGCTGCCATAAACATTCAGGTGCAGATGTCTTTATCATAGACTGTCTTATGCTCTTTTGGGTAGATGCCTATTAATGCTATTGCTGGATCGAATGGTAATTCTACTTTTAGCTCTTTGAGGAATCCCACATCTGAGCGACGTGGTGGGCACTGTGAAGGGGTGGGACATGCTTGAAAAGTAGTTGGGGAGTGGAATTAGGGGTCTCAATAGGGGAAAGGAATTCCTCTAAAACTGATTTATGTGATTAACTGTATATCTCGGTAAATTCACTGAAAATCATTTAATTGTACACTTAAAATGGAGTAAAGGCATGATATGTAAAGTATACTTCAAAAAAGAAAAAAAATAAAAAGATTGTCTTTTGGCTAGCTTTGTGATTAGCAGGATCAGTTCTTTAACTTACTTGAAACCAGCCTCCCATAGTCATTAAAATGGGGCCAATCACTACTCCTAGGTGCTCTCCTGAAATAGGGCAAATGAAATAAATGGATAGCCTATAATTAAGGGAAAACCTTTTTAGCAGTATTCATTCTGAGTCCAAAGAGAGTTTAGTTTAATTATATTCAAACTACTGTGTAATTATTCAGTGTCTATAATACTAAGCTGTAAATTTTCTGCTCAGTACTTATCAAAGAGTGACATTACAAAGGTAATGTCAAAATACAATATATAATATATACAATATATTGTATACAAAATACATTGTATTTTGTATTTGTATTGTATACATTGTATTTGTATTGTATACAAAATATATTGTATACAAAATACAATATATTTTGATAACAAGGAGTTTGCATTCCACTAGAAATCTGCTTTCTTTCTACATATTCATATGTGTTGAGCACTGATATTTTTATAAAATGTCAATCACTTAAGTTCATGTATTTCACATTCACTTTTCTCCATTAATCTTCCCCGCTCATTTTTGTAACTTGGCTTTCATTTCTGGTGCAATTTCTTGTGTTAAATGTTTTCTCTAGGTTTGACGTTAGAGTTAGGAATATTTTCCACAACATTCACCTGCTCCAATCCCTTTCCAAACTGCTTGGAATTCTTCTAGGCCAGGAAAACACCTGTCCCTGGCTGATCTTACCAAGGGAAAGAAATTGGAATACCAAGTCAAAATACATTCTAAGTATCTTCTGATGTATTACCAACTCCTCTTTGTTTCCAGCACCAAACAATATATTTTTTTTTCTTTTCTTTCCTTCATTTCAGAATATTGTAACAACTTCTTAAGTAAAATCTCTTCCTTGTGGAACCAACATTCTGCAATTCATCTTCCTCATCATCATCCAAAAGCTCTTTCTGATGACAAATTTGGTAATACCACTCTCCTGCCAAAATCACCTTAATGGCTCCCCAAAGCTTATATAAATTCAAAGTCATTTGGAATGGCACATTCCCTTCAAAATCTGCATCTACTTATATGTAGGGATTATTTCAACTCTTCTCCTTTGTCTGACCACAAGCTATAGGATGCAGATGTCAGACTGCTCTACAATTTTTAACATGTACTCATGCTGTCCTCCAATTGGAAATTAGGAAATTATTTTCCTTTGCCTGGATTATTCTTTCCAATCTTGTCTGACTAGTGAACATTTATTCAAACTTCGACACATACACTGCAGTTTCAATGTCAATTGAGAAGTTTTCTCTACTTTTTGAAGGCAAAAATAAGACCTTCCTTTTTTTTTTTTTTTTTTTTTTTTGCACTCCACAGCACTTTGTAAATGTCTTTGTTGTCAATGTGCTGTTGTAGTTGATTGATGACATATCTGTCTTATTAAGTAGACTTTTCTCTCATGGTTATCCTCCTATATCTTTGCTATCTTCTTCTCTGTCTCTTTTATAGTCCCCAGGGTCTGATATCTGTTCTTTTGCATTTACATGTATATTTTTATTTAATATGTAATGACATTGATGCTGATGATATCTATGGAGAAAATAATGATAATATTGAGTTTGATAGGTCATGAGAGATTTGCTTTATGTGCATTGGTTAATTATTTAATTATTAATTTAATTGTTAGTGTATATTTAATTCAATTTATTAATTATTAAATTTAATTAATAATTTAATTATGTAATTTCTTGGAAATTTCTCATTTTCTTTCAACCCACAATGATTGCTTTAATTATTGCAGTTTTTACTTACAGACCATAATGACAGTATTCAGAGAACATACCTAACTTCTTTAAGACCCCCAACTAGTAAACACTGATTTGGAGTTTTCTCCTTAATTAGGAAGAATGGCAAAAGGGTCAAAACCCTACTTCTTGGCTTTGACTTTGGACTTTGTCATCTATTGGTTGTGTGACATGGACATGTTATATATTACATATGTTACATCTGTTATATGTGTTATATATATAACATGTTATATTACATATGTTATATATTACATATTTTCTCTGCCTCAGCTTCTTCATCTACAAAATGTACCAATATTAATAAATATCCTATAAGTTTTTGTAGGTATTCAATGGATTAACATTTGTAGAAAGTATTTAGTATTTAGCATTTGGAATGGAATAAGGACCATAAATTGGTTTTTTTAAAAAATTATTTTCCAGAATACTATGACCTGTCTCATGTACCTTTAATCCTACTTTTTGTAATTGTAAAATTGTCATCACTTTATACCCAGTTGCCTCCTTGGCATTTCTTCCTATATACACAGTGACTCATTAACAATGAAGATAAGTATTTTACCATACCCAGACTTGAGTATTCAGGTAAAGTGGGGCTCTAGAGCCAATCAAGCACATTATCATGATACACGATCATGGATTGGGAAGATTTTTAGTATAGTTAAAAGAGAGAGTGTAGAGAGAAAATATTTTCTCCCATTCTGTAGGTTGTCTATTTGTTCTAGTGATAGTTTCTTTGGCTGTGCAGTTTTTTAATTTGATCAGGTCCCATTTGTTTATTTTTGTTGTTGCGGTAATTGCTTTGGGGGTCTTCTTCTTTGCCTAGGCCGATGTCTGAGAGGGTCTTCCCGACATCTTCTAGGATTCTTAAGGTTTCCTGCCTTAGGTTTAGGTCTGTTAACCATCTTGAGTGTATTTTTGTGAGAGGTGAGAGGTAGGGATCCAGTTTCATTTTTCTGCATGTAGCTATCAAGTTTTCCCAGAACCATTTATTGAAAAGAGATTCTTTTCCCCAATGTATATTTTTGCCTGGTTTATCAAGTATTAGGTTACCATATGCAGATGGTATTTCCCTGATGATTAGTACTGTTCAGCTACAAGAAACAATGGTGATATAGCACTTCTTTCATTATCCTGGACAGAGATGGAACCCATTCTACTAAGTGAAGTATCCCAAGAATGGAAAAATAAGCACTACATGTACTCACCATCAATTTGGTTTTAACTGATCCACACCTAAGTGTACATATAGTAATAACATTCATCGGGTGTCGGGCTCATGGAGAGGGGAGGAGGGGATGGTTATATTCACACTTAATGGGTATGGTGTGCACCGTCTGGGGGATGGATACACTTGAAGCTCTGACTCAGGGGCGGGGGCAATATATGTAACCTAAACATTTGTACCCCTATAATATGCAGAAATAAAAAAATATTTCTGTGAAAAAATATCACTTCTAGGCAATGAACACAAAAGAATGGTTAAGAAGAAACAAATTTTCTAGGTTTGGGGATAAATACAGATATGAATGCTTAAGAAATTTACTCCAAGTAAATGGAACCAGTCACATGAAAAAATTGGGAGGTGATTTTTTTGCTTTTATCAAAAAATCATTTTCTTTGTCAAATAATTTAGTAGAGTAGTAGTTAAGGCAACATTCTCTGTAGTCTAGCTACTTTGGTTGGATATCTGCTTCCAATAATTTAATTTATTAAATTAATTTTAATTAAACACCACCCTTAGACCTACGCAAGGGAAGCTCTGACCCCAGCACCCACCCCCAGGCAGGCCCCTGTTCTACTTTGCTCTGCTCTCCTTGAAAATTCTAAGTTCTCCTTCAGTACCTGAGATTGGTTCACAGAGACAGCACCATCTGGGCAAGACTCACCAAGCCAGACCAGGACCAGTATGGACCTTGTGCCCATTTCTTTCCTTCAGGAGGGACTCCAATCTACCGTGTAGAGGTTGGACAGATGCCCAGGGAACTTTAGGACCCATACCTATGTGTCATCCTTGAGCCCTGTTGCTAAGCAGAGTTCCTGGAGGGTATCCTGGCCAATGTGGAATTTCTTTTCATATTCATGCAAGACGGGTCAACAGATTTTAAATGACTCTCACATCAGACACAAGATGAATCCCGGTTTCTGGACTACTAATGGTCCACCTTCTGCCCTGGGGCTTGAACCATGCGTGTGGGCCCATATATCACTTGGCCTATCTGTGTTTCACCCCAGGGCCACCTCTGGTTGACAACACTTAAGGGAAGTGGTCTTTCCTTATGCTCTGTGTCCCTTGCCTCTAGGACCCAAGGCTTCCACTCCACCCTCTCTAGAAACCCCATGCTGTGTCTCAAGTTATCCTCTGGGGCAGTGTCTATTCCTGTCTCCTTGGATGACTGTCTGGACTGTTTTCCCACAATGCCAGTGGGCCCTTTCTTGTGTCCAATTAATGTGACCACATCATGATCTCCTGGGTCAGTCCTGGGCTGTGATGGGTGAGAGACACGCATTCCTTGCACAAGTGAGAATGTTCTTCTCATTCCATCCAAAATCCCTCACCTATCCTTTCCAGCTGGTGATAGTATATGGATGGTGTAGTTAAGCAATTAGCATTGAAAAATATCGCACCCTAGAAATGTACTAATTGTGGCCCAAAGAGTTCAAGAGAAGACATGTTTGGAACATGTGTCATTCTACGTTTTAGCTGCAATTTCAAAATAGTAAATATGACATGACTATGCAATCAACTATTGTTTGCAGTTTTCTGCGTACTCTAGGCAAAACTTGCCTTAGTGATTACGAGCATGAAGCACAGCACAGTCCTTTGAGAGACTCGTCAGATGGCAGTAGTCACATGTGGCACACAATGGCTGATTCAGTATCATGAGTAATAGTGGATCCAGCATTAAGTAAATCGTATGCAAATACTATTAATGAACTGTAGAAGAAAGAAGATCAATGTTATTTCAATACCAACAGGTTGAAAAGATTCATAGCTATGAGTAATAAGAGCATTGCTAACATTTTTTTCATGATGGAAGATAAGAAATGCACCAGCAATGGTGCATTTGACAACAAAGCACAAAATAAAGAGAAGGTTTGTAGATCTGAACACAAAGAGTCAACTCCTGGACATTATGAAGAATTTTCCTGTGCACTCATCGGACAATAACCAAATATTTCTTCTCTACCCATTATCATAAATCTTCATGGATGAATCATTACACCTCACTGAAGCCTATGAATTTTATTATATAATTTTTTAAAAAATTATTATATAGTCAAGAGCCCCACAAAAAGTATTTGCTGAGAAACTTGCAACCCCAGGGGAATTGCTGTCTATGACCAAGAGCAAGTTATTTAACTAGATCTTTCTAAGTTTCCTCATCTGCAAAATGAACTAAAAAATCATATCATGATAGGTTGATTACAAAAAGTTGCTGAAATTCTCCACTCCTTCAAGTGTCTGTACCTTGTTCAATGTGAATTTGAAGCTCCTCCTGTCAAGAGACTAAATGTTTTGCTACTCTTTCCACCCCTCTTTGAACTCTTTGAATCTGAGCTAGCTTTGAGGTTTGCATTGGACAATATAATAGGACCAATGAGATTCAGCCTCCAGAAGTCTTGTGTACTTTGCTTTCTCATTTGGCCCCACCCATGACTTGAGAACAAGTTCAAGCTAGCCTGTTGGAACATGAGAGACCATTGGAGGCCACACTAAAATGGCTATCTCTTAGTTGAACCACTGGCTAACTTCAGATGCATGAGTAATCCCATCCAAGATAAGCCACCCCTGAACCAGATCAGAGATCCATCCAGCCAACCACAGACATACAAGAAGCAACAAATGGTTCTCTTTTAAGCCACCCAATTTTGCAACTGTTAGTTACAATTGTAACTAAGTGATACAAGATGTTGTGATTATTACATTAATTAAATGAATGCATTAAATATTAAGTGAGTTAAAACACATAAGACACTTACATTGATTCCTGTTCCAAATTAAATGCATTCTTCTTATTATTACTCTCATTATTATCAACAGTTATTTCAGAGGCTCTGTAACTTCAGATCTTCCTGTGAGAATAGGGAAGTTGGCAGAGTTTCTTGCATATCTGTGAATTTGTATGTGGGAGGTCAGGGTGCTTGGGTCACGATAGTAAATGTTTGCCATAAAGTTTTACATAATGAATAACCTAACTTTCTCAGAGTTTTTCCATGCCAGTATTGTCACTGTGTTGTGTTGCTATACTTTCTTTTCCTGTCATGTAAAGATTAAAAATCAAGGTTGGAAATTTTTTCATAGTTTGTGAAAATAGCTGTGGTTGGCATTTTGTGCTTGAAACTGAACTGCATTGCACGGGGAAATAGCAACGCTTAAAAATTGTGACACCTTTGTGTCTTACATAACATAGAAGTTTGAAGAGTTGATATCTCCAAATCTGATGGAATTCAGTCTTTTTCCAAAATGACCAAAATGTGGGCCCTGCAAGACTACAAATTCTCTTATGTAAACATGAGCTGAGAATTCACTAACATGTAAGAAAATAGAAACTGGAGGTAAAGGTGGAAGAGGCTGTACGTTCTTGCTGTTGACTGAAGTTTTCTGGACCTTTGAGGTCCTAGAATGCCAGGTGGAGTGGAGCAGCCATATGTACTGAAACCCTAAGAGACCTATCAGGCCCCTGTGTTTTCAAGCAGCATAATGTATTTTGTGTGAAACATGATTCACATTGCCTGAGAATGCAGTTGCTTCTAGATGGTTATGTTAAAAATGTCATCCTACATGAAAGTTTACTTCTAAGTAGGGCACAGTAGTTGGAAATCTTGTTCTTAATTCTCTGCTGTAATTTTCTAGAGATTCACATTCTTGGGTAATTTTAGGTATCTATTAATATAATAAAATATATAACAATGTAATACTTAGATATTATTAAATAATATATCATATAACACATCAAGCAAGAGACTCGATTTTTGAAATAATATTTAAATTTTATTTGCACATATTATTAGAAGCATGGTGCCACGGACGGGCACAGTCAGTTCATGGTTACAGCTTTGGTTCAGGTAAACCCAGAGGAGAAAAGAAGCTAACATCTGAATGATTTTTGGAACAATCATAACGTGTACCCTTTAATCAAGAATTCTCAGAATTCTTGTAATAAAGACATAAGGGAAGATTGAGAAGAAACACAAATATTTTCTTTCATTTTGCTAAAGATTTTTTAACGGAATGCAGTTGGAGGAGATGTCACCAAGATTTCAACTGAAATAGTAAAACTAGATTTTGTCTTTAGATGAATAATGAGGCCAGCTGCAAGATAGGTAACTGCAGGGCTGTCCGCTGAGATGCCACCACCTAAAACAGTTCGAACTTGGAATGTAGGAGGCTTTGGGGAAGATTAAGGGGCCATATTTTAAGAGCAAGGTTTGAACTCTTAGTTTGCTTTCCAGAACTGTCACGAATGACATCCCATGTTATAAAGGAATGTACTCTATGCACAGAGATAACTTTTTAGATTTTCCTGAAAATATTTTATTAAAGAAAAGGGTCCCAAAACAATCAATGTCATCAAATCCAACCTGCATCTAAATGAACTGAAGCAGAGACATGTGAAAGGCTAAGAAGTTACTTACAGCAAGTGCATTGGGTCCAGAGGCTGTAAGAATGTCAGCAGGAGAGGCCATGATCTCAGGTCTGCTCTAGGGCATGTCCTTGGCTCTGAGCCTTACTGCCAAGTCTCTCATGCTCTTATCTTACTTCTAACCTTCCTCTCTAGTTCTACATTTTATCTTGTAAACCAAACAACATTCTTTCAATCCATTCTGAAGTTAGTCAGAATCCATTTCTGGGTCTTGCAAACAAAAATATTTACTGATACAACCTCCCAATTTATGTTTAATATATCTGTTTTTCATTATTCATTAAATTTCTAAATACATTGTTTTTTCTAAAAAAAATAATAATATTCATACAGGTGGTTACATAGGTTTTTGTGGATTTTATAGATACAAACCCAACATAAATAATCAGCAGCATTTCTATACAACGATAATGAACTATCTAAAAAAGAAATCAAGAAAGCAATCCCATTTAAAACAGTTACTAAAAAAATCCCTAAGGATATATTTAACTAAGAAAGTGAAATATCTCTACAATGAAAACTGCAAAACATTGATGAAATAAATTGAATAGGACACAAATAAATGGAAAGATATTCTATGTTCATGAATTAAAAGAATTAATATTGTTAAAATAGTCATACTACCCAGAGTTAACTGCAGTTTCAATGATATTCTCATCAAAATACTAATGTCCTTCTAAATAAAAATAGAAAAAAAAATCCTAAAGTTTGTATAGAACCATAAAAGACCGCAATGGCCAAAACAATCTTGATCACAAAGAACAAAGCTGGAGGTAACATACTACCTGACTTCAAACTACACTACAAAGCAATAATAATGAAAAAGTATGGTACTGACACAAAAACAGACACACAGACCAATGGAAGAGAATAGCAAACCACGAAATAAATCCATTAATTTACCGCCAACTCATTTTTAACAATGGAGCCAAAAAAGGATAGTCTCTTCAATAAATGGTGCTGGAAAACTGGATATCCACATACACAATAATGAAATTAGATCCCTATCACTCACCACTTACAAAAATCAACTCAAAATGGATTAGCGACTTAAATATAAGATCCAAAACTATGAAATTATTAGACTAAAATATAGGGAAAATGTTTCATGACATTGGTCTGGGCAAGGATTTTTTTTTTAAATAAGAACTCAAAAGTACAAGGAACAAAATCAAAAACAGACAAATGTGATTAAATCAAACTAAAAAGCTTCTACACAACAAAGGAAACAATTAACAGAGTGAAGAGACAACCCACAGAATGGGAGAAAAATATTTGCGAGCTATGCATGTGACAAAAGTTAGTACCCAGAATATAAAAGATACATAAGGAACTCAGTAGCAAAGAGAAAAATTATGTTAGAAAAAGAGAAATAAGCTTAATAGGCATTTCTCAACAGAAGACATATAAATGACCAACAGGTATAGGAAAAAATGCTTAATGTTACTAATCATTGGGGAAATGCAAATCAAAACCACAATCAGATGTCATCTCACCTCAGTTAAAATGGCTATTATCAAAAAGACAAAAATAACAAATGCTGGTGAGGATGTGGAGAAAAGGGAAAGACTTATACACTGTTGGTAGGAATGTAAATTAGTATAGCCGTTGTGGAAAACAGTATGAAGTTTCCTCAAAAATTAAAAATAGAAGTACCATATGATCCAGCAATCTCACTGCTGAGCATACGCTCAAATGAAAGGAAATCAGTGCATTCCCATGTTTACTGTAGTGCTATTGACAATAGCCAAGATGTAGAATCAACTGAAGTGCCTATCAGCGGATGAATGGATAAAGAATATGTGATGTATTATGTTTACGCAGTGGAATACTATTCAGCCATAAAAAGAATAAAATTCTGTCATTGTGGCAATATAGATGAGCTCAGAGGACATCACACTAAGTAAAATAAGCCAGGTATAGAAAGACAAATGGCACATCATCTCACTCATATGTGGAATCTAAAAAAGTCGATCTCATAGAAGTAGAGTGATAGTTACCAGAGACTAGGAAGGGGTGGGGGAGAAGGGCAGGGGGAGATGTTGGTCCATGAGTACAAAGCTACAGTTAAACAGGAGGAATAAACTCTTGTCATCTGTTGCACAGTAGGGTGACTATAGTTGACAATAATATATTGTATTTTTCAAAATAACTAAAAGAGAGGATTTGGAATGTTCTCACTACAAAGAAATAATAGGTGTTTGAGGTGATGAATTTGCTAATTACTCTGATTTGATCATTACACAATGTATACATGTATTGAAACATTACACTATACCCTATAAATACATAAAATTTTTATGTGTCAATTAAAAATCAAATAAAAAAGGAAATGAAACAAATCAGTACATTTTCCATGATAAAATGTGTTTCACTTCCTAAACTGACTTTTCAAAGAACTTTGGTGAAGATTAGTTATATATTTGTTATCAGTTTCTAAATTGTACTTAAACACAAAATTTTTTAATGCAAAGAAAATTAATTGTATAAGAATAATTTCTTTCACAATCAAGCTTTCTAACTATCAAACTTCCCAGCTAAGCTTTCTTCTTAAAATGGCAGTTATTATCCCAGTTAAGGAACTATATATATATGTGAGCTCAAATTTTCATCAGACTGATGAAATGTCAGCTCCTTCAGAGAATGGATTTTCAGTAATCCATCTGGTAAATGGTTGGAAAATTTTTTTAAATAAAAGACAAGAGGAAAATATTTAAATACTTTTACCATATTATTTTGACATAATAGCACATTTACTCAATAGAAGGTCTTCACAGTAATTATAGTTTCCATCAAGGCCATTTCTTATGCTCTACTGTAATTAGTTTGAATTTGCTGTAGTTCACATCTCATTCTCTAGCTTACTTACAAAGGAAATGGTGACTGGAGTTTAGACTTTCAAAATTGTCTTTGAAATTCTTTGCTTCTTCCTAAGGGAAGAAATTCTCTTTAAAAGTGATGATTTGACTTGAAGCCTAGCATCAGTGCAAAGTTAGAGGGATTATCTCAAGGTCACATGGCTAATCAGTGGCAAAATCAATACTTTAATACAGGTCTTTTGCTCCAGGGTTGTGTTCTACTTATCGCAAAATACTGTTTTCCTTTAAGTATCATTATTTTAGAATATTTTTCCTGAAAACAAACTCTTAAAACACACCATTGTAGAGAAATGTCCCAATTATATTCCTTTTCCAACGTTAAAATGCAATTGATGATTTTGAGTCTCCTCTATGTTCACAAATTAGGGAGCTTATGTCAGTGAATTCTAAGGTTAAATTTTTAAAAATGTTAATGTTAGGCCAGGTGTGGTGGCTCACACCTGTAATCCTAGCACTCTGGGAGGCCGAGGCGGGCGGATTGTTTGAGACCAGGAGTTTGAGACCAGCCTGAGCAAGAGCGAGACCCCCGTTTCTACCAAAAATAGAAAGAAATTAATTGGCCAACCAAAATATATAGAAAAAATTAGCCGGGCAGTGTGGCTCATGCCTGTAGTCCCAGCTACTCGGGAGGCTGAGGCAGAAGAATCACTTGAGCCCAGGAGTTTGAGGTTGCTGTGAGCTAGGCTGACGCCACGGCACTC
>CAUYRT010101576.1:0-27683 GCA_963574885.1 Lepilemur ruficaudatus | reverse complement strand
GGATTGCTCAAGGTCAGGAGTTCGAAACCAGCCTGAGCAAGAGCGAGACCCCGTCTCTACTAATAATAGAAAGAAATTAATTGGCCAACTAAGTATATATAGAAAAAATTAGCCGGGCATGGTGGCGCATGCCTGTAGTCCCAGCTACTCGGGAGGCTGAGGCAGAAGGATCGCTTGAGCCCAGGAGTTTGAGGTTGCTGTGAGCTAGGCTAACGCCACGGCACTCTAACCCGGGCAACAAAGTGAGACATTGTCTTAAAAAACAAACAAAAAAACCCCCAATGTGTTGGGCAATTATAGCATATAGATAAGTAAAATATATGACAGTAATGTCATAAGCAAAGGGAGGAAGGAATTGGTAATATATTCTATTATAAGGTACCTAGACAATGTACAAAATGGTAGAGTGTTATTTGAAGGTGGACTTAGATCAGTTGTAAATGTATATTGGAAACTCTAGCATGACCACTAAAATTGAAAAAAAAATAGTGTAATTGATATACCAAGAGAGGAGATAAAATGGGATCATATAAAACACTCAGTGAAACCAGAGAAGCCAGAAGAGCAAGGGGACAAAGAACAAATGCAACAAATAGAAAACAGTTATGAACATGGTAGATCTTAATCTAAATATATCATAATCACTTACATGTGAATGGTCTAAACATACCAATTAAAAGTTAGAGACTATGACAATGGATAAACATAAGATTCAACTATATGTTGTCTATCAGAAACTCACTTTAAATATAAGGATTCATAGATAGAGAAGGATATATCATGCTAACACTAATCAAAATAAAGCTAGATGGTTACATTCATTTCAGATAGAGCAGACTTCAGAACCAGAAAAATTGTAAGAGATAAGGAGAGGCATTACATAATAATAGAAAGGTCAATTTTCCAAAAAGACATGCAATTCTAAATGCATATGCACCTAACAACAGAATGTAAAAATACATGAGGCCAAAAGTGAGAACTGACAGGAGAAATACACAAATCTAGTATTACAGTTGGAGATGTCAGTATCCTCTCTCAGTAATTATAGATTGAGCAGGCAGAAAATCAGTAAGAATATCGTTGACCTGAACAACACTATCGACCAACTTGATCAAATTGACATTAATAGACTATTTCTTCTAACAACAGCACAATAAACAGTTTTCTCAAACTTATATGTAACAAGTCACTAAAATAGACCACATCTGGGCCATAAAATACACCTTAACAAATTTGAAATAATAAAAATCATACAAAGCATGTTCTCTGACCACAGTGGAATAACACTGGAGATCAATAACAAACAAGATATGTCAGCACTCTGCTGTTAAAAAGAAAAAAAAAAAAATAACAAACAAGATAGTTGAAAAATCCAAACATTTGGAAATTAAACAACACACTTATAAATAACACATGAGTCAAAGAAGAAATTTCAAAAGAAGCTAAAAAATATTTTAAACTAAATGAAAATAAAAGTATAACATCAAAATTTGTGGGATACAACAAAAGCAGTGCTTAAAAGGAAATTAAAAGCATTAAATGAATATTTTAGAAAAGAAGTAAAATCTAAAATCAATAAAAAATATGCCACCTTAGGACACTAGAGAAGAAAAATTTAAGTCTAAAGTAAGCAGAAGAAAAGAAACAATAAAAAATTAAAGCAGAAATCAATGAAATAAAAAACAAGAAAATAGCCGGGTGCAGTGGCTCACGCCTGTAATCCTATCACTCTGGGAGGCCGAGGCAGGAGGATCGCTCAAGGTCAGGAGTTCGAAACCATCCTGAGCAAGAGTGAGACCTCGTCTCTACTATAAATAGAAAGAAATTAATTGGTCAACTAAAAACATATAGAAAAAATTAGCCGGGCGTGGTGGCGCATGCTTGTGGTCCCAGCTACTGGGGAGGCTAAGGCAGAAGGATTGCTTGAGCCCAGGAGTTTGAGGTTGCTGTGAGCTAGGCTGACGCCACGGCACTCACTCTAGCCCAGGCGACAGAGTGAGACTCAGTCTCAAAAAAAACAAAAAAACAAAAAAACAAGAAAATAATATAAAGTCAATGAAAACAAAAATGGTTCTTTGGAAAGACCAATAAAATTGATAACCCTCTAGCCACGCAAAACAGGAAAAAAAAAGAGGAGAAAACACAAATTACTAATATCAAAAACAAAGGTGAAGTTATCATTACTGATCTCATGGATATTAAAAGGATAATAGAGGAATACTATGGACAGCTCCATGCCCACAAATTTGATAACTGAGACTTAATAGGCCAATTTCTTGAAAGATACGAACTACCAAAACTCACACAAGGAGGAGTAGATAATCTGAATTGCGCTATACCTATCAAAGATATTGAGTCAATGATTAATAACCCTCCAAAAAAAAGAAAACACCACACTCAATGGTTTCATTGGTGATTTCTACCAAATATTCAAGGAAGAAATAGAGGGAACACTTCCTACTCATTCTATGAGGACAGCATTACCCTAATAGCTAAGCCAGAAAAATTATTACAAGAAAAGAAAACTACAGACCAGTATTTGTTACGAACATAGAAGCAAAATCCTCAAAAAAGATTAGCAATTCAAATATAACAATTTATGTATGGAATTATACACCATTATCAAATGGGATTTATTCCAGGTATGTAAGGCTGATTCAACATTCAAAAATCAATGTAATCTACCACATCAACAGGCTAAGAAGAAAAATCATGTAATCATATCAATTGATGCAGAAAAAGCACTTGATAAAATTCACCTGTTCATGATTTAAAAAAAACTCTTAACTAACTAGGAATAGAGAACTTCTTCAACTTGGTAAAGAACATCCATGTTCGAAAAGAACAAAAGCTAACTTCCTGCTTAACGGTGAGAAACTAGATGCTTTCCTCCTAAGATCACCAATAAGGCAAGATGTTCCCTTTTACCATTGCTATTCAACATCATACAGGAAGTCCTAGCTAGCTAATGCAATGAGATAAGAAAAGGAAATGAAAGATATAAAGATTGGAAACAAAGAAATATAAACTGTCTTTATTCACAGAAGACATGATGTCTATATAGAAAATTCCAAACAAATGACAAAAAACTCACAAGGAACTAGTAAGTGAACATAGTTCAGTTGCAGGATTCAAGGTTAGTATATAAAAGTCAACTGTTATCTTTTATACCAGCAATGAACAATTGGAATTTGAAATTTAAAAAATTCCATTTATATTAACACACCAATAAAGCAGAGAAATACTTATAAGTCAGTATGAACTCATGTGTACCTTCATATAGATACAAGTGGTATATAAAAATATTTATCGATATGTGAAATGGCTGTACATAGAAATATTTATAGATATGTACATATACATGGGTTAGTACACACACACACACATATCTCCTTTCTCTATCAGCTGAGAAGAGTGGGAACAATGAAGTTCCAGTAGCAATGAGCACACCTAGCAACCAGACCTTGGTTTCTAATACAATTTTCCAATAAAAAGACCCAGTGCTCCTGGGAGAAATGACTGGTGCTAGTATTGGGGCAAAAGACACACATTATGAGCCTGGAGCATCTTGTAGTGCCAGAAAGTAAGAAAGTGCTCAAGGGAAAAAACCTAACAGCACTAGGGGTATGTTAAATAGACATAGGAGCCAACTGAGATCTCCCAATGACTAAAGCTGGGACAATCTGAGCAACAAAATAAAGCAGTATTGGATTATAACACAAAATAAAAAATAAATATTCATGAGTCCATTTTGATATAAATAAGTGGTTGATATAAATAGGGAGAATAGACAAGGCTTCTATGAGGAATTATTTCCACTAGTTTATGTAAATACTTTGCCCTAAAGGTGGGATGGAAGAGCTTAACTTCCCATTCCTTAAGTGTGTGTTTACACTTAGTGCCTTGCTTCCAAAGAGTATCCTATGGAAAAGGGAGAAAAAGTAACTTTACAGTAGAGAAACCCGACAAACCCTACTTCAGCCAGGTTATCAAGGCCAACATCTACAATGATAAAGCATATGTATAGTATGTACCCTTGATATATAATGTGATGAAAATGACACTCTACCTCCGTGGTCTTCCGCCCCCAAAACCCATAAGCCCATAAGGAGGAAAACAGCAGACAAATGCCAACTGGGGAACATTTTACAAAATAACTGACCAGTCCCCTTTAAAATTATGAGGACAATTTCTCTATCAAAAGCTAGGACAGTCTGTGAGATTGTCATAGCCAACAGGGGGCTAAGGAGACATGACTACTAAACATAATGTTGAATCTTGGATGAGATCTTAGAACAGAAAAAGGATATTAGTTAAAAACTAAGGAAATCTGAATAAAGTATAGACTTCAGTTAATAATAATGTATCAATATTGGTGAATGAAATGTAACAAATATACTAATGAAAGGTAACAATAGGGAAAACTGGGTGCAAGGTATATGCCAATGGATCATCGTGCAGATCCACTGGGATGCATACACCTGCCCCAGAGCCCACGGGTTCTAAGAGTTCTCGCCTGCTCTAAATGCAGTGAACACTTTTCGGGTTAGGGGTAGAAAAAAAGGCCTTGTCCTACACACGCCCAAGCACTTTGACCTATTCATGCTGACACAAATGAGTCCTCGGTTGCCTTATAAGGTAGCTTGGGGCAAACTGTTTCACCCTGTAAGGAGTCTGGCTGGTCAGCATGGACATTTATGTTTAAACAGAAGTGACACCTCGCTAATGAGCCAGCCTTAGGTGAAAGGTTAAGAAGGCAAGTCTCCAGCCTTCCATTTCTTTACCGTTCACTACTTTCCATGGAACTGTCCCTGGGATTGAGCCTTAGTATTCTTAACCACTCTACTCTCTCACCTCCCAAACACCTGCTCTCAGGAAGAGAAATGATAATCGATTATAACTTACAGTCTTACTGTCTTACTGGGGATTTAAATCAATGCATTAGCTCTCTTAAAAATATTTACGATTTCAGAGACCTACAAAGTATTCTAATAATTTCTAGTTCAGGAACAGAAAATAACATCTCCCTTTTCAGGAGGAAGCAGGAAGATATTTTGGGGACACATGGATAAAAGGAGAACCTTGATAAGCCCCTTGCTTGGGAGGGTTCCATGGCCTCAGGCTCTGGATGGCTTCACTTCCTGTTCCCCAAGACTGGCTCCTGAAGCCCAGTCCTTTCCATTCCTACCTTTGGCCTTTTCCACGTGATGGCCTTCATCTTGGTTTTCTGGCTCAGCTCATGGGAGCCCAGGGCCTGAACACCTGCTGGGAACACACGATCTTCAAAGAGGCACTTCTGAGCCAGACACCTTTGTTTGAGAAGGACAAAATCCTGCCCCTCAAACTTGAGGGGCTGTGTGATGGTGCCCTCTCCATTTCTCCTATCCCGCTCTCGGATCACACGGTCACAGAAGAATGCTGGCAGCAGGTAGGGCATGGTGATGGCTCAGGGAGTGGAGCTGGGCCTTCTCTGTGTCCTCTTTCCCACTGCGTCCTCCGCCCAGGCCTAATCCTCCTGTGAATGGCCTGGAGCCTATACAGCTCCTCCACCCTCAGCAGCACGATACAAATGAACACAGCCCAGAGAAAGGCCCTGCTCAGAGTCAGCAGCTTTGGCTGGAGGCCCCTGAGCCCACAGTCTAGGGGCAACACCATGAGAGGGAGCCAGGGAGGGAAGAGAGAGCACCAGAGACAGCCTCAGGACCAGGCCTGTGAACCTTTAGGGCACCTTCATCTGCCTTGCTGTGATTCTTTCTTTAAAAATTGAAACTATAGTTACACAGAGGCTTACACTGCCTCAGCAAAAGGCATTCATGCCTTTGACACTGGCGGTCAATGGGATATAGCATGGGGCCTTCTAAACTTGCTATATGCACTAATCTTACACAGGCTGCTGAACGCATAGGAGCAATCTGCTCCAAGCCATTGTCTGAAGGTAATGAAGCCTTTATACTCCTGATATCCCTGCCCCCTCCCTGCCGAGGACCTTGACCAGCCATTTAGGGACTCTAATCTGTGAGAAGGACCCAGAGGGTAGGTAACTGGACCTCAGATGGAAGTCCCTGTTGGAATAGGCCCGAGGGGTGGTGAACAGACATCCATTGTACAAATTCAGGACCGTCGGGGCAGAGAATGTGGTGGATGGGGAAGGTGGACAAAGGTGTGTAGGAATTATATTCACAAGAAAGCCCAGCTTTTTCAACATTTCTCTGTGCTTAAGTGGCCAGCTGTGATGTGAAAGCAGGGAGTTGAAGTAGGTGGGGGCTCAGGTCTGGCGCTTGCCCACTAGGAGGATGCCCAGGCTCCCTGCCTGCTCATTGGAGCCCGTTGGCCTTCGTCTACTCTGTGTTTATCATGTGGTCTTTGAACTATGTGCATCCCACCTGGGATGCCAGTTTAAAAAGCAGAGTCCCAAGGCCCTTCCCAGACCTGAGGATTCAGATAGTTCTGGTAGGGGCCTGGGACTCTGCATTTTGAATAGGCTCACCAGGAGATTGCTATGTCCTCTAAAGTTTGAAACCATGACTTTAGCATTATGGGGTACTAAAATAGCTCAAAATAATTTTTGAAGTCAGTTATTTTAAGAAATAGTTTTATTTTTATTCAGTTTATACATAGACAAAGTTTTAAAAAATAAAATAATACAAAGGTACATAAAACAATAGCAGTCTTTTGCCCTTCCTCTCACTACCTGCAAATCTCTCTCCTCAGAGGCAGCCACTTTTAATTCTTTTAGGTCTTTCATTGGTATTTACCTCTATATTTCTAAATTATATGCTTATATTATTCCTTTTTAAATTGTTATTTTTAGAAAGTACTGGTAGAATTCCTATTTTGTGAATCAGATTTAGGCTTTTTATACTACATTTTGCCCACCATTGTTCCAAAATAGCTATGTCATAAATTTTGATAACATCAAAATTCAGTATTAACTTTAGTGCAATTAGGTAACTATTGTTCACTTCTCAGCTAAGTGGTATGCTGTGATTACATTTCTTTTCTGTAAAAATGTTCCTTTTTTTCTATTAATAATTTTCTTATTTTTCTACGCATCTATCATGCTTTTTATCAGGAGTAGTTTTTCCAAATAGTTAAGCTCATCAGAGATAACATAGTGGTATTGCAGAATACCATAGACAGAGAGAAGGTCTTAAATCAGTCAGAGAAAAAAGACAGATGGCATGTTAAGGCACACAAATGAGAAAGACTGCTGATTTCTCAACACCAGCCATGTACTCCAGAGATGGTATTGACATTGACCTAGGACTGATTACACAGAAAATTTTTTCAAGAGTGAGAACGAATTTCATACAAATAAAAACTGAAAGTGCGTGCTACAAATAGACCCTCATGAAATTTCTAAACAATGTACTTCAAGAAAAAGTAAAATTATCCTAGAAGGAAAAGTCTCAGACACAAGAAGGAACAATAAGCAAAGAAATTGGTAAATGTGTATAAATCTAAGCAAATAGTGACTGGATTAAAAATTAAAATTATAATATCTCTTCTTCTTTTGAGACAAGGTCTCACTCTGCTGCCTGGGCAAGAGTGCAGTGGCATCATTATTTACTGCAACCTTGAACTCCTGGACTCAAGTGATCCTCCTGCCTCAGTCTCCTGAGTAGCTAGGACTACAGGTGCATGCCACCATGCCCAGCTAATTTTTTAATTAATTGTAGAGACAGGGTCTTGCTATCTTGCCCAGGCTGATCTCAAACTCCTCATCTCAAGCTATTCTCCCACCTTGGCTGTCCAAAGTGCTAAGATTACAGGCATGAGCCACAGTGCCTGGCCTAATTTCTCATTTTTAAGGTTGAAAAATCAAGATAGAGCTAAAATTCTGAGCAACAGTGGCATATTAGTGAGGAGAGAAATACTTAAAGTGCCCTATTATGGCCCCTATACTGTTTAAGAGAAAGATAAAATTGTTGATTAATTTCAGACTTTGTTAAGATAAATATGTATGTTAACATTTTGGGGCAATCACTGGAAAAAGAAATAGTCTATAACTTCCAAATTAGTAGGAAAAAAAAGAATTAGAGAAAACACACTGAATTTAAAAGAAGGATAGAGAGAGAAAACAAGGAGCATTTAAAAAGCAACACAAACAGAAAATATGCAGTTAAGATGATAGAAATAAATCCAAAATATATTAATACTCATAATCAATGTAAATAGACTAAAATCTCCAGTTAAAGACAAAAGCTTTCAGTTTGTACTTTTTAAATAAGCTATAAGCACTTTATAAAAAACAATCCAACACAGTAGAACATAGAAATGGCGAAAGTAAAAGAGTAACAAAAGTATGTATCACACAAAAACGTGCCCCAAAAGTTTATGTAACTACATTAATAGTCAACAAAACTAACTTTAAAGCAAAGAAAAAGAGGCTTTCTTGGAGATAGTCACTACAAATTCCTAGAAAAATAAAGTTGCCACCTACTCAAGAAGAAAAACAATTTCAAATGATCCCATGATTATTAAAGATGTTGTATCAGTAAATAAAAATCTTCCTTTCAAGAAAATACTGGCAAAATTCTACCAAATATTTAAAGAACATTTAGTTTTCATCTTACACAATCTCTTTCAGAGAATAGAAGAAGGAACTTTCCTCACTTATTTTATGAGGCTAGTATTACCTTGACATTGAAATTGCACAGCAGAAAAAGGGGATATAATAATCCAATTTCACTAATGAGCATAGATGCAAAAACCTAAATAAAATATTAGCAAACCAAAATTTAGTGATGTGTGAAAAAGATAATATAGTCTAAGTGTGTGCATTCTAAGAATGCAAGGGGTCAACACTGGAAAATGCTATTAACATAATTTTGCATATTAACAGTTTAAAGGAAGAAAATCACATGATTTTCTCAACAAACGCTGAAAAAGTATTTTATAAACTTTAATAACCATTTATGATTTTAAAAGAAACTCTTATCAAAGCAGGAATAGAGGGGGACTTGCTTTATGATAAGTAGTATCTACAAATCTATTCATCAGTGAAAAATTAAGAATATTCCCTTTTAAATTGGGAACCAAGTGAAGATGCCTGTTATTTCCTTTACTATTAACGTTATGCCGAAGGGTTTAGCCAGTACAGTAAAACAAGAATTAGGCTGCCTGTCATTATGTGCAAATTATCTATCTGTATAGAAACATAGAGAAAGAACAAAGAATCTACAGGCGAAGAACTTGGGATCTGTAATCAAATTATTAGAATTACTGAGTTTAGCAAATATCTTACATATAAAATAAGGGTCAAATGCATGTTTATACCTGAGAAATTGAGTACAATTGTAAGAAAAAATGCCATTTACAAAAGTAAAAACAGAAAAAAGATGCCTAGGAATAAATCTTACAAAAGATATTCAAGACTTCATTGAGAAAATTACAAAAACTTGATTGAAAGACACCATAGAAGACCTGTCTAAATGGAGAAACATCCCTTCCTCATGGATAGGAAGATTCAATATTGTCAAGATGTGTGTTCTTCCCATATTGATTCAGTGCAACTCCAATAAAAATCCCAACAGGACTTTCTGTGGAACTCAACATCCTGATTCTAAAATGTAAATGGAAAGACAAAAAGAGCCAGATGTAACTAAAACAACACCGAACAAGAGAAACAAGTTGGGAGGAGGATTTGCTCTACCGGATGTCAAGACTTATTGGCACAAAGTGTGGCAGTGATACAAAGATAGACAAATAAACCAATGGAACAGAATAGAGAGTGCAAAAACAGAACCACACATACATAGACAGTTGATTTATTTAAAAAGTGGCATTGTAGAACAGTGGAAAAAGGATTGTCTTTTTAATAAGTTGTGCTGGGATCTTAGGATATCCATATGGGGGAAAAAAACCCAACATGTGATCCTTGTCTTATATCATATACAAAAAATAATTTCTAGATATTTTAACAAAAATTTTAAAATAAAATTATGAAACTGATTTCTGAAATTAATTTCTGACAAACATAAAGGCAGAAAAATAAGGCTTCTAAATGATAGAGAAGAATAACCTTGGTTTAGAAAAACTTTAACAGAACACAAAAAACACTAACCATAAAGGAAAAAATTAATAAATAAAGAATTAATTTATAACTTCTAATTAACCAAGGACTTTTTAAATAAAAAATACTGTTAAGACAGTGAAAAGACAAGCCAAAAGGTGGGAGAAGATATCTGCAGCACATCTAGCCAATAAAAGATTAGTATGCAGGATGTATAAAGAATGCCTACAATTTAAATTGAAAAAGACGACGCAATAGAAAAATAAGCAAAAGACATTAACAGGTATTTCATGGACAGAAATAACAAGTGATCAAGAAATATATGAATGGCCAAAAAGATGCTTTGCCTTATTCATAAACAGGGAAATGCATCTTTTCTCATATTTCTTGGCCATTTCTGTCCCTGCTCCTCCCATTTTCAGCATTATACTGCTGAGTCATTTCAGCTTGTTCACCATGATGTCTAGAGCTCTGTCCCCATCACGACCCCCAGGAGGAGCTGCTGTCTTGTGTGATATAATCGGAGACAGTCCTAAAAGTTATTTATAGAATTGTCACCTTGACCTATGGCACTGTCATGATTCTCTGTTGAGTAGAGAGAAGGCTGGCTCTCTGCTGGGTACCTCATCTTGCCTGTCAATGATCATCATCACTATTTATTGACTCATCATGCTAAGCATGTCACATACAGTATCTCATTTAATCCTTACAACTCTACAAAAGTAAGAATTTTCATTTTCTTTTCACAGACGAGGAAATTGAGACCTGGGAATGGTCAATAACTTTCCTGAGGTCACATTGTTAAGTGGTGGAACTGGGATTTGAGTCAAGTTTGTCTACAAAGCCTGTACTCTTCATCTCTGTGTTGTGCTCCTGCCCTTTGTGGCCTGTGCTCATAGTAATTGTTGCCTTGCCTTGAGCCCTGCTAGGACTTCAGGAATGCTACTCGGAACAGCCATGTGATGAGACCAGCCTTATCCTCATCACAGAAGAGAAAAGTGAAACTTAGAAGGTGTACGTGACCTGCTAGTGGCAGAGCCAGGGTTCAGTCTGTTTGGTTCTAAATCTAGCTGTCTTAACCACTCTGCACAGTGTCCCTAGTTCTTCCTCTTTGTGGCTAGGACAGTGACCCCAGTTCTTTCCAAATTGTCTGACAGAAGGTGACACTCTAAAACAGATCACAAGCAGACCTCCTGCCAAGCCAGCTTCACTGGAAAGATAAAATAATTTTCCTGAGAGAAGCAGCAGCTGCGCCCTATGCCCTAGGAACAGAGGGCTCCCTGCACACAGGTTTTTCTATAATTCAGCCCCCTCTCTCTCATCTCACCCTGGCATGAAGTAACTTTCATATTGTGCCAACCTAGGATTTCTTCTTTTCAGAGTTGAGTAACACAGGTCAAGTGACCCCGGCAGGGAGGATACACAGGAGGTAGTCTTAGGTTCACAGGCAATGGGGCACATGGAAGAGATCATTAGGGCAAGAGACCTTCTGGCATTGGCAGAAAGTTTCCAACTTGAAAGTGCTGATGTGATGGCTAAGTGCTGGGTCCTAGGAAGTCAGTGGTCAACTGTTCTCCCAATCTCACCCCCTTTCTTTCACTCTGTTTCAGACCAAAAGGAGCCAGGTTCCTTAAAGAAATGATTCATTCCAGGTCTCAGGCAAGAAATGTACAAGATGGGCCTGGGACATTTTGTTATGGGCAGAAAATAAGGAAACTATCAAAAATTAATGGGGTCATGTCAAATGAATCAGGCAGAATGTTGCCTTGTTCAACTTTGGCTGGGAACATGATATAGGATGACTCGAAGTTTTCACAGCTCTGCACAGGCCCGCAAATGACCACACATGGGCCTCAAGTACTGATTTTGGGGTTACAAACAAATTTTCGTAGGCAAATTTGCAAATATGGAATCCACGAGTAATGATGATTAACTGTATATGGATCACAGAATTAACATCCTCAGTGTTGGAAAAGTCACATGATGGGGTACAGTTAGAGGGGTTTTGTGACTATTTCTTCTGAAGCAGCTAAAGGAGGGATGACGTGATTCAAGAACGGGGAGGATGACTACACAGAGGAAACCAGCAGCCTCTACATCATTGTCTTCTGGGTCAGAGCCAGACATAACATGCTGCACTTGCACTTGGAAGAGTTCTGGTTAGAAAAAAGGATAAACTTTTAGATTGTGAAAATTATGAGCTGTGGGTTATTGAAGGAGATGGGAATGTCCTTTTCTCTTCAAAACCTTCACATCAGGAAAGAAAGCCACCTACCCGGAGTGGCTGGAAGAAGTAGTTCCCAAACATTTTCAGTCCTATGATCTATAAGGAGTTTTTAAAATAGTAGTTTTTATACTATGTTCCTGGTGTTCTGGGTTACATAATACACTTCTATAAATTCTGATGGTGATTAGTTAAACTTGAGGGCTGGGTGAAATGGTAAGGCAAGTGTCAGCTCCTCTTATACAGAATGTTTCTCAGAGTTAGCTGGGGCCTTAGGCTTCCTTGGAGATTTGAGTGAATGTGCCTTTTTTTTTTTTTTTTTATGTTGTAGTCAACAGTTGTAAGGTAAACATGTCTTGAACCTTCACTTTGTAGTCTCTGAGAGGGGAGAGCCTCCCTACCCCCATCAGAGTTCAGTGGGTTCCTGGCAGTTCCCTTTTGTATGCTTCCCTCTCTGTCTACACTCCTGTGCTTGCCACACTCGGACTTCCGGGAGTGTTGGCTCAGTCTCCTGTATGAGCCAAGTTAGGAAACTCTACCAAAATGTTACTTGCCTCAGGCGTTTCACAAGTTCCCCAGTAAAGAGCTCTGTAAGGGTCAGGTCACGGAGAGGGAGTGGTTGGGTGGGTGGCTGTCTGCCTTGCTTCTTCCACCACCCCACTTTGGTTTCGATTCTAGCTCTCCTCCCCTTTTAAAGTAAACCAGCAGACTTTTTTCTTTTTCTTTTTCCTCCTAGAAACAAATAATGTTCACTTCCAGAGAGACAGTACTCTTTCTGTAATTATAAGAATCTTTTCTGTCACTGTGGTAGTTAACGTAATTACAAGAATCCTTCTAATTTTTTTCTTACGGGTTTTCCTCTTGAGAGAAGTTTCTGCCATGTTAAGGAGCCAGAGAGTAAGCACATTTGGCTAAACGTGTAGAGTTTAGAAGATAATTCTATAGCACTAACAAGAATTAACCTGAAGAATGTAATGTTTTTTTCCCTTGGTGTAACAGCCATGGCACAAGGGAGAAGTTGGTTTTTTCTCGGTGGACCTTGGGAAGGGGCAAGAGACCAGATCATATAGAAAGGAGCAAAAACCATCTGGTGTGGTTGGACCCGGCATGGAAGAAAGAAATAGTCTGGGAAGAGGAGTGGGATGGGGATGGTAGAATTGTGAGTCAAGTGGGAAAGGGCCCTTTGTCTTATTTTTCCATTCTAAGATGCTTGTTCTGCTCATATTTCACATTTTCCCCCACAATTCTGAATTTCTCTCACATGTCTAAAATTGTGATGCATCTTACATTAGAAAGTTTCCTTTAATTGTGTTCAGCTGGGTGGTGGTCATGACCTTCTGTGGACACCCTCTGAGGGTCCCTTAAGAAAGTACTAGCATCTGGCCAGGCATGGTGGCTCAGGCCTGTAATCCTAGCACTCTGGGAGTCCGAGGTGGGAGGATTGCTTGAGGTCAGGAGTTCAAGACCAGCCTGAGCAAGAGTAAGACCCCGTCTCTACTAAAAAATAGAAAGAAATCAGTGGGACAACTAAAAATATATAGAAAAAAATTAGACTGGCATGGTGGTGCATGCCTGTAGTCCCAGCTACTCGGGAGGCTAAGGCAGAAGGATTGCTCAAGCCCAGGAGTTTGAAGTTGCTGTGAGCTAGGCTGACACCACAGCACTCTAGCCCGGGCAACAGCGGGAGACTCTGTCTCAAAAAAAAAAAAAAAAAAAAAAGACTAGCATCAAAATCCCCTAGACTTTGGGAAATATGGTACATGATGAATTGCAGCTTAGGAAACTTACCTAGACTCTAGCCTTAAAAAGAATCTAGCTCAAGAGATTCCTAGGTATGGGAATATAAGGAATAAAGTTACCTGTTCGGACCTGTTTATAGTAAGGGGTAGCTGCTGTCCCTTTGGGAAAGAGGCCTCCTCAGGGCCAGGTGTTGGCAGAGGGAACTAGCTGGCCCAGGGAGTGAAGAATAGCGGGCTAAGAGTGAGGTTAGACTGCTGGGCAAAGCACAGCTGGATGTGGGTATATCAATAATAATAATAGCAGGTAGGAGGGAAGGCAAACACCAGAGAAATTGGATGAAGTGAAGACCCAGCTCTGAACCAGTAAAGGATGGGCCCATGGAGGGATGGGGACAGGATTTAAGGGGAAGAGGTAGGTTAGGCAGCCCCTGGCTGAAGGTCACCACCAGCAAATGAGAAGGTGCTGGATCTAGGGAACAGTGGGAAGGTAGCAAGCTCCCCCAACTCCCAGTAGCCAATAGAAGAAAAGAGAGCTGAGCAGAAAGTTTCGAAGGTAAAGTGCAGG
Source organism: Lepilemur ruficaudatus (assembly GCA_963574885.1). NCBI lineage: Eukaryota > Metazoa > Chordata > Mammalia > Primates > Lepilemuridae > Lepilemur > Lepilemur ruficaudatus. The sequence goes on along the minus strand of CAUYRT010101576.1, from coordinate 13,140 downwards.
GTCCCAGCAGGAGCCTGGAGGACAGCAGAGAAAGGGAGAACAGATTTCCCAGGGAAGGAGCTGGGGCATATGTTGGAGGTGGCTGTACATCAATGATGTAGTTTCGACTTCAATACTGGGCTGTGAACTGGAGGCCCAAACAGGAACAACCTCTCCCAGCAGAGCCAAGAGACACTGAGGCCATGAAGTTCAACCTGAAGTCTGGTTTAATCCAGCTCCTACAGAGGGTGCACCCTTCCTTCTCCAGGTTCCAGGTTAGGGTGGTCTGGAAGAAGATGGAATTTACAGAAAGATGACTCTACCTAGGACCAGAGACAGAGGGAGGCTCAGGAACATTGTTGTTGCAAGTGTCCACTACTGGGGGCCTTAGCCAGCTGAGCTGAGTGTGTGGGTCAGCACCGCACATAGTCTTCTGTGCAGAATCCATGCACCCTACACCAAAACAGGATGTGAGTCAACTGATTTATGGAGGGACCCTAACTAGAAGTGGCAGAGGCACCAAGAAGGGAAAGGTTGCTCCCCAAGGGAGAATTCCCTCATGGCTTCTAGGTCACTGTGGAGCAATTCTGGGATCCTGAGTTACCAAGGGTGAGCAGGGGACAAAGTACCAATTTCATTACAGGCCTTGCAACTGGCCCTTCATTTCTCATCCCTCCAAAAGCAACAGAAATCTTAGTTGCCCTGATTCGGGGAGCCATTAAGAGAAAGCAGAGATAAATAGCACGAGAAGCTCTTAACCTGGCATGCGTGAGGCAAGTACAGATGGGAAAATAGAAGTATTTGCTCACCCTCTTGATCTCAGTGGGTCTTTACAGCCAGTCACTGACGGAGTTGCCAAGTTTCCAAGCCAAGTGTGATACCTCTGTGTGCAGTCACCTTCCTGGCTCTGTGATACATCCACATTTTCACCACCAAACACACATTTTATATTTAATGTAGATGACTGGAATTGTCCTAAAGGACAAGCAGTCCCCTGCCTATGAGAGGAGTGTTCACACACACGTCCTCCTGTTCGTTTGGACAGATTCATTTAGGTCAGGCATGAAATACTCAAATACATTGCTGTGGTTAATATCTTGATTGGTCATAGGTAGAAATTAAGTTGGAAAAATGTTTAGGATGTTGAGTCTTTTAAGAGACGGTGCAACCAAATATAGGAGGTGCTAAGATGAATCTTTGCTTATGAGCATTCCCTCATGTGCTGGGCTTAAGCCTTCACCATGCATTAACTCATTTAGCCCTCATTTAATTATGAGATGGGCTCTTCTATTATGACTATTCCCCATTTTCAGATGGAGAATGTGTGGCAAAGAGAGGGTAAATATGTGATGAAGATGGCTCAAGTGTTAAGTAGCAGGGCCAGGACTTGAATGTGGGAGGTTTGACCTGAGAGCCTGGGCTCTCCGCCACCGTGCCATTCCATCTCCATCTCACAGACGCTGCTCCTTCCAGCGGTCAACCCCTGGGATGTCACTTGATGCCGTTGTTGCTTGAGGGGGCCCAACAAAGGACACCTCATTTCTATGCCAGAGTTTTGAACCAATGGAAGAATAGGGCAAAAGTGTAAGGCAGGCGGGAGTCCAAAATGCCACATTTATTGTTGATGGAAACTGAGATTGATATCTAAATCCCAGAATTAGATAAATTTCATTGTTAAGAGTTAGGATGCTAGGGACAGATTGCTTGGGTTCAAATCCTAGCTTTACCCTTTACTAACTGGGAGACTTGGAGCAACTTATTAATATTTATCTGAGACTCAGTTTCCTCCTTTCTAAAGTAATAACAGTAATTACCTCACAGGGTTGTTGTGAAGACTAAGTGAATTAATATATGGGAAGCACTTGGAAGAGTTACTGGCACGTGGTGAGTTCTCAGTCAAGATTAGCCATTATCTTTACTATTAAGCACATAGTCCCAGGTGGCACAGAACCCCTGCATCAGTCCCCGTGGGCCTGCCTCTGGAAGACTTGCTACAGGGAGGAGCAGAGAGCAGAAGTCATGCTTCTTGCAGGTAGCTTGCTTCCAAGGAAAAGAAGGAAGACAAGGACTGGGCTTCTCAGGTAAAGTTCTCTTTATACACCCACCAAGGGGAAGAGAGAGGCCAGGAATGCTGTGCGACTAAAGCTTCCACCACATGGAATGAAACATGTACCCCCACCCACGGCCCCATCCCCAGTGTATTGGGCACCAGCCTTCTAGAAACCCAGGGATCTGTCATTAAGCAAACCTGGCTTAACAGTTGGGAAGTGTTTTATGGTTTGTTTGCTTTCTGATTCTCGAAATAGATCATATAAGGAAAGGCTAGAGGAATCAAGATTGTTTGGCTTGGAAACTCAGCGCAGGATGCTCCCTAATACAGGAGGAAGAGCAGTGAGGTAGCACTGGTAAACTCATGAGAAGAGATTATGGGTGTGCTGGGGACGGACAGGTGGCCAGAGTCTTTTTCTTTTAAGAGGGAAAGGCTGAGAGTGTAGCTTGTTATTTTAACTAGAATTATAATTGGCCACAAATAATTCTCCCCTTATCATCATCATCATCACCATCATTGTAATTGTAATAGATAACACTTGATTGTCAAAGCAAAATTCAAATTGTTTTTCAGAGATTCTGTGCCTTAGGTAGGAAAAGCAGGAAGGCCTCGATTCACTTGCCTGGTGCTTGTCATGATAAGACAGTCTCCTTTTCAGACTGCTCAGGCCTGACAAAGGTCATGCTATCCAAGGAAGTTCACGGAAAATGGTTGTCTCCAAGAAGTGCTTTACATTTCAGGAAGTCCTCGAGTCATTTCAGTTTTTCAATTTCCCTCAACTTGGAACAACTTGTGTGACTGTAAATAAGTCATTTGCCCTTTTGGACCTTAATCTGTAGGGACTTGACCTGTAAGGTGAGGGCGTGGACCACATCTCTGAGACGCCTTCCACTGCTGACTCCATCTCTGATTCCATATTTCTAATTTATGCTAATGAACCCTATAGGCAGTGTTCCTCCGAGCTCAACCCCAAGGAACATATGGGCATTTTATCTGAGAGTGGTCTTTGCTGTCTGGTCCTTTAGTAACTCATTCAGGATCTTTGTTGTTGGTGATGGTGGTTGTGGGAACACAGTTTGGAATATTCAGGTCTTCTGATGCCCCTCATTCCACACACTGACACTGACGTATAAGTTTCAGGAGCAATCTATTGGCTATCGCATAACAGGCCCTTAAAACATTTTTTATTAATTTTAAATCTAGCTTTAAGACTCAAGTCCACCAATGATTTCACTAAAAACAGTATTTGAAGGTTTTTGGTCTCTCCTGTCCCTGCAATAGTATGACAAAGGGCTTTTAGGAACTCCTGCCTTGGAACACAGGGCTGTCCTGTCTTGGTTGCCAGTGCCCTCAGATATGGATTTCCATTCACCTGCTCTGTGGGTCTGGCCTGTGCTGGGTAAGGGGCCCAAAGATGAACAGGAACAGTCCCTGCCCTTAGAGAGAGGGCAACAGACGTGAGAAAACTTGAAGGAAGTGAGACCTGAGCAGAGTTTTGGAGAGAGAGCGAGGAAGAGCAAATCAGATAAACAAGCAGACAGAGTGAGCAAAGGCGTTGAGGTTTGAGAAGACTTGGAACAACAGAGCAGCCGAACATCCCAGCACTGCTGGTGTGTCAGGATCTAGCGGAAAAGAGGGTGAAGATGAGCCTGGACAGGTAGGCAGGAGCCACCTGGGAAGGGCTGTCTGGATTTGTCCTGAAGGCAGATGGTGGGAGGGGATAGCAACAGAAGATATTTCAACAGGGGAGTAATATGCTCAAGTACTCTGGTAGCAAGGCAGTGACTGGGCTGGAGAATGAAATCCTTTGCAGCATTATCTTTTAAACTGAGGGCCTTGATGGCAATCATGGACCTTAGCAGGCAACCGTCAGGAGAGGAAAAGAGCCTCATGGAACACCCAGGGTTAGGTATTCGATCTCAGGTTAATAAAGAAAAACATGGCTAATGAATAGGTCTGGGTCTCAGCCTAACATAATTTCCTCGGGGAGGGTTTCCCTCCCTAGACTAGGTTAGCTATCGCTGCCCCACGGTCCCATAGCACCCTGAACATGGTTTGCTGACAGTGGTCACTTTTGTTCAAAGCCGTCTTTCCCTCAGGAGCCGGGCTGCAAGAGAGCAAGAGTTTTTGTCTTCCTTATTCACTGCTATCTCGTCAGTGGCTTGCTCAGGGTCTGGCATTAGAAGATGCTCAATCAATAGTTCTTAAATTAAGAACGAGAGTATACTGGAGGCATGATCAGAGAAGGGAGCCAGGGGAATATTATTTTCCTTCTGGTAGATCACTATAAATGAAACCCAGAGGCTGGAAGAGTTCCCTAAAAGAGAAGGGGTTTTAATCTGGGCTCTGTCATGCGCTCACTGGATATATTTCACTCTGGTGTGCCTTGATTTCATCTGTGAGGTGAGGTATGTCGACAAAAACGATGGCTAGGTCTCTCCCTCTAATCCTAACATTTTATGCATGAAAAAGTGGTTTTTGTCTGCCACGCTCCTCTTTCTTGGGCTGCTGTGTTTCAGAAAGACATGGCCATTGGCAAACTGGAGAACAGCATCCTGATTTTAGCCTGAGAAATTAACGGACTCTTACAAAGATGCAAGATATTTCAATGGAGAGTACAGATCTGGACTGTCTGGAATTTGTTCTGGGAAAGAAATATTTATTTTTGCAGAATGAATTAAACTGAGTTCCAATCACTTTTATAAAAAGCAAGATTTTTTTTCCGGAAAGAGAGAAAGCAAGAGCAAGCTAGAGAATGAGAATCAGCCCTAGCTCCCCCACTTTCCATGTGGATTTTGCTGAGATTTGGTGACTATCTGAGACTTGTTCCTCCCCTCCCTGCTTCACACTGGAGGACAGGGCCCAGCAGAGCTGCTGCCAGGATCCTTCCCCCAGCGCTCCTGTGAGCAGCTGAGATGCGGGAGGTGCTGAGTGGGAGGACTTCTCTGTGGGGGAAAAACCCAACCAGCACCCAGGAGCTACTCACCGGAGGTCTCTTCCAGACGAACTGGATGGGGAACTTCTGGCTATAAAAGAGAGAAGTTTCATCCGGTGGGAACTCAGGGTCCACATAAAGAATTTTCTTTTCTAGACATTTCTTGTGAAGCTGCTCAAATGTCTTCTCTTTCACTCCAATAATAGGAAAATTACGGCTGATGATGGCTGAATAGATGCCACTGGGGTTTCCGCCCCCCGCCTCGATGGTCTTGCTCTGGGCTGGGTGAGGAACTGGCCCTGGGGACCTGGGCTCAGCCTCTGTCCGCGGAGCCACAGACGCGCTAATGACGGTCGGCATGGCAGGTAACTTTGGAAGGAAAAAGTCTTTTTTTAAGAAAACAAGATACAGCTACCTTCAAGGAAAGGAAGCAACTGCAAAGGGGAAGTTAGAGTGATTCTGCCATCTGAGAGAAAAATGTCCACATTCAGTTCAAAGTTTAAAGCCCATCAGAAGGTCATCCAGCTTATATCCATCTTGAAAGCTGAGCTGTGATCCTGAAGCCATATGTTTTCCTGAGGAAGGAGCACTAAAGCATTTCTGAAGCAATTTTTACTTGGGGGGCTCCTACCAGCAGCATGAATGCCAGAGGGAGAGAAAGAGTGAGGGTTGTGTTTCAGTGGCCCGAAGAAGCTTGAGCCAGGAAAACTAAAAATAGATGTGAAGAAAGATCGTGAGTATGAGAGCAAGAGAGCCCGCAAGGCAGAGGGAGGAGGACCTGGCCAGGGACATTTCTGTGTTGCCGTGAAGTGCTGGTGTTGTCAGGAAATGAAAGGTGAGTATCTGAGTAAGGTGAACACTGAAAATTAGGCAAGAACTGCTGATGCATTCTTGAATAGGCAGTTATACAGACTATCAAACTATTGGCCACAAAATTAATGGAAAACAATATTGAAAAAAGCTAGCTGGGATAAATGTGAGACACTGAATTCTAGGGGAATATTCTGGGCATTTTAGAGAACACGATTTTTACTTTCTAAAACTCTAGGATATCAGAACATCATTCAATATTGGATTCAGCATCTTTTCTAGAAAGAATGTCAGCATTCAGTGGAAATGCCTGGGTGGAAAATGCCTCTCAAGGGTAGAATCCTCGGTTGAGAGAATCCCTGTCTCTTCTTGCCCACTTGACCTAGCCACCTCTTGTCTCTCCCCACACCCAGAATAAACACTGGGACCAAATCTACTCCAAAAAGTGCACCTGAGTACAGCAATCTTCACTTAACATTGTTGATAGATAGGTTCTTGGAAACTGCTACTTTAAGCAAAATGACATACAGTATAATGAAACTAATTTTACCATCAGCTAATTTATATAAACAAGAGTTACGTTCCTACAGCACATAGTATGTTATTTTGATTAAAGTTACAGTTTCTAAGAACCTATTGATGATGTTAAGTGAGGACTAACTGTATAGATTACATATTGACGATTCAGCCATGCCACATTAGGCATCCGAGACAGAAGTTGGAATTGGATACTGAACCGGGTTGGCTGCCAAGTTCTGGGGTGTCATATCTAAGGAGTTGGTTTCAGGGCTCTTAGGTGAGAGCATAAGTGGCTCTGAGGAAGGGAATTGCCTGCCTGGCCTCCACCTTGTCTTCTACCCACAGTAGCTGCTCCCTGAGCCATAAGATGGCCACATCTCAAGGCTAGCAGAGCGGAGGCTTATCTCAGACTGCAGCCATGTCTGTTCCGGTGTGACTGGTCTCAACAATCCAAGGTTAGAGGCTATGGGAGAAGGTGGGCAGTGACAGGTGACACAGGGAGTACTATAAGGCTCATGATTCCTGGGGTTTCAGCTTTGAGGAACTCCATGTCTGGGCTTGCAGGGACCATCAGCCTGGCCTTCTGTCCCTCCAAGAAAATGCCCAGGGAGCTTTACCAGTCGTGAAGAGGCACAATAGAGGAGAGCAGTCTCTGGAGGCTGACTACTTCAGTTCAAAGTCTAGGTTGGCCACTTCCTTCTGTGCTTGTGTTACTTTAGGTGAGTTACCTCCTCCTTTCTATGTCCCAATTTTCTCACCTATAAAATGGGTATAATGACAGTCATTCTGTTACTGGGTTGTTGTAAGGATTAAATAAGTTAATTTATAGATGAGGTTGAATGATACATTCACTCATTGATACAAATAAGCATTCACTCTGTGAGCATTTACTGAATATCTTCCATGTGCACAGGGATAGGTATGACCTGCCGAGGCTCATGTGGTCACAGTGTTTCCAATCAGAGGCTTGCCTATCTGCCTGCACTAAAAGAGCTTCTAAAAAGATTGAATTCTACTCTCAAACTCACTCATGGCACAGATAGCAAAGTTTGGGTTCCAGCCCAGTGCTCTATACCAGCCTGAAATTCATGGCACTGGCCCCCATTTTATTGTTTCTGCGTATTTAATTTCCTATTTGCCCACAAGACTCTGAAAGTGGGATTTTTTAAATTTACTCCCCATGCAACCTCATGAGGAAGGAGGACTCTGTCTCAGTTGTGCAGGAGAGCAAGTGGCTCAGAGAGGTTGAGTCGTGAGCCTGGGTCACATAGCATGGAGAATTCTTCAGAAGCAGAGAAGCTCCTGTTTGGCAAACAGAAACCACTGGAAGGAAGGCTGGGCTCCCCACGATTCTGAGAAGGTGATGATTCCAGTGTCACCCTCGAATGAAGACAGCCACTCTGTCCTGCTCAGGACCACAGGGGCCCTGGTGTGCTTCGGGGATGCTGGGTACATCAACCGCCAGGGAATGCCGACACCCAGAAGACTCACAGAGCTACTGTCTTCAGCAGCATATACTCAAGACGTCAGGAATTCAAAGCAATATGCAAGAGAGGGGTGGGTAGGAATGGAAGACATTAGAAAAGGATGCTCCTGTTTGTTGAACAAAGATCAGAATGAAAGAGGAATTCATTAAAATGACCCCGTGTGCAAAGAAATACACTCAACTTTGAGATGCTTTTAGACGCATCTCTTCCTGTACAACAATTTTAAAAAACATTTTAAATGCAGGTCCTCAGTGAAACATCTGGTCTTCGGCCCTGGCTGGGGACAGTATGAAAGGCTGTCACCGCCGGGTACACTGGAGAGGCTGTCGAGGACTGCAGAGGCATCTGGGTGGCCAGAGGAGTGGTGTCAGAGCATCCCACCCCTGGCTGGTTCCCACCCGGGGAGCTGGCCGAGGGGCAGGTCTCCCTCTGCTCAGCCTCTCCCTGACACAGTGAGAACCAGCTGCCTCCCGCCTGCTCCACAGGGGGCAGGCGCGATAAGAAGAGAAAGGGAAATGAGGCCCCTTCGAAGGCAGCGAAGCAGGGACTATTCCAATTCCAGGAAGATCCACATGCAGGAGGAACTGTCGGCTGAAACCTACGCTTGCTACTTAAGCAATGGAAAAGCCCACTGCTGGCTGGGAGTGCGGCAGGACCTGAGGACCAGCCATCGCCCCTTCTCCCAGCGCCCACGGCTTCCACGGCTCTGGTCAGAGGTGCTGGGATGCGTGGAAGGGGAAGATAACATAGCTTTGAACACACAACACTAGGTGCCCATTCCCAACTTTTAGTAAGATGCTATCCTCAAAGCAAATGCATTCATTTAAACAAATGGCGTAGTTAGAACTATTGACTAAGACCTACACATTTCTTCTGAGAAATCGAACCCTAGCTTTTCCAATCTGCCTGTTCAATATGGGAACAGATTTTAAAGAGAATAACATAATCAATCCTCCACCCCAAAGAATGGTCCATCATACCAACCATGATGAAGAGTACAACTGGTTTATTAAAAGGAAAAACAGAAATGTGAAAAAAAAAAAAGACTGTGAAAGTGGGACTGGATTCCCATTCTACCTTCAGGGTTAAGCACATAGAAGGCCCTTAATAAATATGTGTTATATATTTGTTGAATGAAATTTTCCCATGTGAAGAGAAATTTCTTACACTTATGGCGTTCCCAATGCAATCAAAGTTTCCTGGCTGGTTTACTTCTGGGGGAGGAGGTGTCTCTGGGCCACACGCTTGCTGAGCTTTCTTCCCTCAGCTGTCTAGGCAAGCTCCATCTGTATGTAATTAAGAGGCTGTGTGACAGGGGTGAGCCTCTTGTCAGAGCACAGCAGGGTGGGAATAGCAAACACATAGAGGGCAAGGTGCTATTCATTTGCTCTGCCAACTGTTGTGGATAAAATGTCCTCTCAGATTTGCAGGTCCAAACTTGGGTTTGTTCAACAGCACAGCTGTGGAAATCAATGCTATCAGGGAGAAATCCAATCTGAGCTCATGAACCAAGGACAGATAATAAGTATATAAACAGCTGCACATTTCAATTCCCAGAAGCCTCTTCAAGGATGAAGAACTAGTTTTTATAACATATTTCAGCAATATCTGTGGCTGGAATGGTTTCTGGGGCACAACAATGCCAACTAATGGCTCTGTATCAGTGTTTTTTCCATCAAAAAATATTTCTTTGATTCAACTATTAGAAGAAATGTCATTGCTTATAATCATAGGACCTACTATTCATTAGGTGCCAACTATGAGCTAGCCACTTTGCACAGTGTGATTTAAAAAAGTTTATTTTAAAATAATTTTAGACTTACAAAAGAATTGCAGAGATAAAACTCCTTAGTGTCCGCCAATCTCTGACAACTCCACAGTCTTTGTCTCTCATGCCCTTGACACTTTTGAAGAGTACTTATCAAGTATTTTGTAGAATATCCTTCACATTGGGTTTGTCTGATTTTTTCACAGGATAAGGTTATGGATTTAGGGGCAGAATATCACAGATGTGACATGACCTTCTCTTCAAATCATATTTGGGGGGTACATCATATTGATGTTTTATTACAGGTGACGTCAACTTTGAGGACATTTAGCTTATTTCTAGTTTTCCACAGTGTGCACCACATTACAATTAGTAGCTGTGAGCATTTATCTGATTTATCTGAAGTGGAATTTCTGGGTTAGAGGACGCAAATTTAAAATTTTGATACTATTGCCAGAGTGCCTTCCTGAAAGATTATACTTATTTATAATTCTACCATAAGAGGGCTCATTCACCACACCAATATCAGGACTGGACATTTTCACTCTTTTTAATCTTGGCCAATCAGGAAAAAAATAATCATTTATTTGATTATTAATGAGGTCGAGCATCTTTCATATGCTTATTTTGTCTGTTTCAGTTTCTTTTGTGAATTACCTTGTTCATTTTTCTGTTGCGCAGTTTCTGTTTTTAAACTGATTTGTCAACTTATTCCTTGGCAGTTAAGTCTTAAAGGAAAGATACACTATGCATTCATTTTAGAGCTTTGCTAGAATCCGTTTTGAAATGATTCTAATTTCTTACATAAAATCCAGTTTCCTATAAAAACATATCAAGAATTAGCCGCAACAAGGTAACTAAATACCTGTAGGCCAACACAGCCCCATATAGCTCTCCGGTACACTGCTTCAGAAACAGGAGGTGGGTAAAGTGTGAGAAACAGTAACAGGAGAACCATTAAAAACACCCATATTATGTTTCTTACCACTCGTCTGGTCAAATTGTTTCCATATAGATTCCGGCCAAGACAAAGAAGTTCCACACTAACTTACTCTACTAGTTCTGGTTTTGTTCCACCAAAAATATTTTAAATGGAAAAACAGATATGTAATAAATGTTGATATAAAGATAGTTCTTAATTATTCAGCTTTAAATGCTAATAAAAACCATCATTTATAGTAGGGAAGAGCACCCAGTTGTCCGGCTCTTATTTAAATAGCCAAGAGAAATCTGAAGCTGGGAACTATGACTTCAGCTATTGTAGGGTTCTTCCTTTCTCCTCAATTGCCAAACTTATAGAAATAGGGGCAAAGAATTTGCCTGGGTCTATGTGACCTTATAAATGGAGCAAAGTTCTAATCTCAACTGATACAATGAAGTGTGTCCACGAAGAAATGCACAATGCTTACTACACTGGGAAAGACTCCTGTGTCAGAAAAGTAAATCAGAAACAAATATGTCACTTTTAATCAATTAAAGCCACCAGTTAAGCAAATACGGCCACACAGTTACTGAAAGTCAAGTGTAATGTTGCTCTGTCGGATATAAGAGAAATAGAACATACTCTTAAAGAACGTACAGTCTAATTGAGGAACAGAGCCCTACTTGCAACATACAATCCCTGATGATACTAAGTAGAACACAATTGTAAGTGGGGTAGCATTCCAGAGACGGGCACAATCACTGCGAATGGCCATGGGAGAGTAGAGGTGAGAGGATAGTTAGAAAGACTTCATGGAAAAGTGGGATTTAAGTTGGATGATAAGATTTGCATAGGGGGAGGGAGGAGAAGATGCTACAGCCCAGGGAACAGAAGGCACAGGGGTGGCAGTTGGCAAGTTGCTGAGTGGAGGAAGCCTGGCAAGAAATTGTGTGTGCTGGGGAGTGCTGAGGAGTTAGGGCTGCCCACCAGATGCTGTGGCAGGCAGCAGGGAGTCCCTGGAGTCTCCAGAGCAGGGAACATCATGATGCAACTAGTGTGTTATATTCTGTCCCATGCCAAGCCATAGTGGAGCCTGAGGCAAAAGAAAACTCAGTAATACTGATCCTGTATTCATTTAAAATTTTGATATTTTGTCATGGGGTTTTTTTGGCATAAATTTTGATTTTTTCAAAAATAGTACATCAAAATATTTATTTTGATTATTGCATTTTTCGTACCCCCTTAAACTTTGTGGCTGAGGCAAGTGCTTCACTCGCTTCATTCTAGTCCCACCCTATTTCTGAAGTTCAGTGGTGGTGGGGATGTGGGTATTTATCTCTTTTTTTTGAGACAGGGTCTCCCTCTGTCACCTGGGCTAGAGTGAAATGGCATCATTATAGCTCACTGTAACCTCAAACTCCTGGGCTCAAGCAATCCTCTTGTCTCAGCCTACTGAGAAGCTGAGACTACAGGCATATGCCACCATGTCCAGCTCACTTTTCCATTTTGTTTAGAGAAGCGGTCTCACTCTTGCTCAGGCTGGTCTCTTAACTCCTGGTCTCAAGCAATCCTCCTGCTTCACCCTCCCAGAGTGCTGTGCTAGGATTACAGGCGTGAGCTCCCAGCCTTATTTATTATTCATTATAGCCTACTCATGTTATGAATAACCTTTGGTTAGTAAACAGTATATAAAAAAACAATTAAAACAAAAAAATTTGAATTTTAGGAAGATTAATTTGAAACTTTTGAGCTTGAGAAGCATGAAGGGGAAAAGGATCCTGTGTGTTCCCAAGTCAATCCCTAGAGGAGAATAACTCAGAAGAGGGTGCACCCAGAAGAGGGTTGTTTTACCAGTCCATGTGGGTGAAAGATAATATTTCTCCTTTGTATACGAAACTTAGTTTTGTAGGGTACAAGATTCTAGGCTGGACATTATTCTGTTTGAGAAGAGTGAGAATGGGGCCCCAGTATCTTCTTGCTTGTAAGATTTGACAGAGACATACTTAAACACCTGGAGCCAAGGGGAGAAAAAAAAGAAAGAAAAATGAAACTATTCTCCGAGTCTTTGCATATTCGCTCTGTGTTGGGGCACTCTTTCGAAACTTAGCCAGGCCATTTGCAATTCTGCCTTAGCCTTCACTTCCTGCTTGTAGGGAACCTAAGGTCAGCCGAAGTGAAAGCTTGGGGTTTTCTCAGGTCTTCTCTGAGCATGTGTCCTGCCCTGGGCACATCATGGCCTTCTAATTCCCTGCTTGCACTGGAGCTTTTCCCAGCCTTTACTCCCCTATGTATCTCCTTCCCCAACCTGTTCCTTCCCAGGATTTCCCATCTCTGCTTGTCCTGACTTTTATCCCTTGCCACAGGTGGCTGCAGCTAATATATTTGCTTTGAGATGCTTCTGACAGACACAGGCTGGGGAAGCCACTTCAGTCAGAGAAACAAATGCTAGCCTATCTGTGATTCTGTGTTTTTCACCTGCGAGCCACCAGACAGGTGAAAACACAGAATCACAATTAAACAATTTTTTTTTTGAGACGGAGTCTCACTCTGTTGCCCAGGCTAGAGTGCCATTGGCGTCAGCCTAGCTCACAGCAACCTCAAACTCCTGGGCTCAAGCAATCCTTCTGCCTCAGCCTCCCGAGTAGCTGGGACTACAGGCATGTGCCACCA